>WEIU01022010.1:292403-349098 GCA_013389925.1 Aegithalos caudatus
TGGCAGCCGCCCCGCTCGCAGCCCTGCGCAGCGCTCCCGGGAGCCTCCTCCTCGGCACCCGAACCGGAGAGAAAGGGGAAGGGAAAAACAAAGTCCTTCGCCCTCGGAGGGAGAGACTTTGGCTGTGGCCCTTTGCTGTCCGTCCTTGGAGGAACCCCGCTCCCAGGCGGGACCGGAGCAGTCAGCCCTCTTACGGCTTTCAGTGGCCCATATTCACGAAAACAGGGAAGCGAGGCGGGGGGATACAGTCTTATTTCCTTTCTCTGCCTCCGGGGAAAAAAAAAAAAAAAAAAAAAAAAAAAAAAAAAAAAAAAACACACAACAACCCAAAAACAGTNTGAAAATCGTGTCAGCTGTATCTCGCTCTTGGGAGCAAGACGATTGAGATGCAGGCTTTCTCTAGATTGAAGGAGTGAATACATGAGTTAAAATTTGTTAAGGGCGGGAGGGCGATTGTTAAACATTGCCCTTTGGTTCAAGAAGCAATCTGTGATGCAGAAATCGTATCTCTACAAGAAAAGCTTTACGTTTTCACACGTATCGGTAATGGCGAGTTGTACTTTACACTGCAACAGTCGTTATTTTTGACATTTTCTAGCCTGGATGTGCAACCCCAAGTTGTTCTGTAGCCGTCTGCAGATTACATATTGTTCCTGGTGGTATAGCTAACTCTGTTTGCAATTAGGCTCGTCTAATTTTTTTTGATCATAATCCTTGTTTTTCAGATGGTTACATTTTGCCCTACTGTGCTGCTTACAATTTCCCATACTTGTCTGTCTTCATTTTTTTAAGCTGTTTTCTTGCATTGGGCAAAAATAGTTCAATTGTTTCTCCAAACAAATTAAAGGAAAACTCTTTCCCACTCTCCTCCCCCATGTTAAAGAAAGAAGCCTTTGCAATGAACTAGCTGAAAACGTGCAATATTTTCTTCTGCTAGTGAAGCAACTCAGAAATAGGAGGGATGGCCATCAGAAATCTATTTGAATTTAGTCCCATTAAAGATGGAAATGGAGGGATTGTCGTTCTTATATGCTCAATTGGAGCTTTGATGCGATGGTAACCAAGGATCCAATCTATATTAATGCCACTGTTTTAGCTGGAGTACTTTTGACATCATCTTCAGAAGACAAGGCTCCAGCGCTGGGCTGCAGGAGCTGGAGAGGACAACCTTTCTGAATATCTCTCCCCATCAGTTGTATTGCAGAGAAACTAATTAGTCTTCAGGAAGCTCTTCCACCCTGCCCATACACAAGCAGGCAAAAAAGAGATTGAGGGTTAATTCTGTCTGTAGAACAGACAGAACAGAATATTACCTTGAAATAACATAGCAAGTAAGAGTAGCTTGCATTTAAGGGGGATTAAAAAAAATTAAAAATAAAAATTAAAAGTAAAATAAAAAGGTAAGGAGTCCAGACAGCTTTTCCTATGACCTCATTTGTCATATCTGTGCAAATCTCTGTAGCAAATAAGCTAACAGTTAGATAGGCAATAATCTCATTTACCTCACAGTTGTGATTCATTCTCCAATGCAAAGCAAAACAATGGTTCACTGGGGGGGGGGAAAAAAAAGGAAAAAAGTATGTCTTTAATTTTGTGACCATAAACAATCTAATTTAGAATTGCACAGATAATTTTAATTCCAGCATTTCTTATTTAGGAAAGCTTGATTTTTTTTTTTCCTGACATCTAACTTTCCTTAACATAACCAAAAATCTTTATTAAACTAATACCTAAATCCACCCATAAAAGCAAGGAAGACCTTTTAACTTCCTGTGATAGGAGCATAAAAGACAGCTCATATAACATGGAGTTTATAGTCTCAACATTGACAAAAAGTCCTGGTTCCTATGTGGCTGAGTTTCCTAGCCGAACTATGTGGGAGATTTAACTACACGCATATGCTCAGATCTACTGAAATTTGTTACAAGCTTCTAACTCCTAAGTAAATACATTTTGTCATCTAAGGCCAAACCCCAAAGCCCTGGTTACAAGTATCATTGTATGCAAAGACCAGTAATTATGTTATTCCTAACTGCTATTCTGTAAAGAGAAGGGACCATCTTCCAGATGGGAAATAGATTTGATAAACACACTTCAGTGCAGATTTTATTCAGCATTACAGCTCTCTCTGAAACTTCTCCAGTGTCACCATACTCTTGTACAAGTCACTTTCCCTCCCCTTCATTCTTCTGCTTGCTGTTTTGTTCACAACATCACCTTAAGCATTCATTTGATTATTCACTGTGATTTGCAAACTTTTCCTGGTGTGAAAATTTGCATTGAGAGAAATGTTTAATTATTTTGAGTTTTTAGTGAGATTTGGTTGAATCTCTTTCCCTCCACCCCCTCCCCCCAAAATCAACAGGAAAAAAATTCAAAATCTTAATGCAGCCATGTTTTCTTGGTCATTACACTCATATATTGTCAATGTTCTTTTTTCTTGCCTTTTCTACATACAATATTTCTTTTAAAATTGGTACACAGAGTAAAACTAGCACTTGCAGGTGTGTTTCTAACTGGTTTTCAAACAAGTAAAGTTATTTTTCCATAAGGTAGAAGGTTATGAACAAATTGTTGGTAGCTTATGAACTTGGTAGGCCATTCAGGTATGGCTGCTGTCTCATAAAGCTCTACCTGCAGCTTATATGCATAGGGAAGAATGGTGCACCTGCTGACATCAGGGCTATATATAATGCAGCTGTTGGTGCACAAAGCTTTTTTTTCATGAGCAGCTGCATTTACTCTGTAGAATCACTTTGCCTATCTTTATGGGGAATTGAATCCCCACTTATTCATTAATTTTCCCAAGTGGATTTAAATATGGTCTTTATGAAACCAATAAGATTTTTGTTGACACAGTATATGCCTAACTGAAACCCACAAAAAACAAAACAAAAACAAATATCCAAAATTAAATTTAAACCATGTAAAAACACTCCAGTATATTAACCTTCTTCAGGCTTCAGGGGACCTGAATTATTCAGGGTCTTCTGGTTAAACCCTCATCTCCACTTAGGGCCAATTTTGAAGTTATACCAGCTTTTCCAGGGTCATTACCAGATGACTTTTACTGTCTCTACAGTCTTTTTGAACTACTCATTCCACAAGTTGAACACATTTGTGAGGTGGCTTTTTTTCCCGTGATGTCTAATTGGTCTGTTCCAGATGATGCCTGTTCCTGCCTGCAATGAAAAGGTTACTGTGGACTTCCTAGAAGGTTCCATCTTCTCTATATATGCCCACGTAGAAGCTGAAGAGAGCATTAAAATTTACACCAGCCTTCTCTTCTTCAGACTAATGGTCTGACCTCCTTGGTCTCTTCTTGTAAATCATGTGCTCCAGCACCCTCACCATTGTGGTGGCCCTCCTCTGGATTTTCCTTTTTATGTCTGCCTCTTTCACATGCTGGGTAGCTTAAAATTGCACTCAGTTTTCCAGATGTGGTCTCATTCCATGGATAGGAATAACCACTTTTCTCAATCTCCTGGCTATTCTTTTGCTATTGCAGCCCAGGATGCTGTTGACCTTCTTTGTTGCAAGGTCACACTACTGACTCACTTGTTGCTCACCAGGACTCCAAAATTTCTTTTGAATATCCTTTCCTATTGCTTTAGCATACATCTCATAAAGCAATGGCTACTCTGTACCAGATGCAGAATGTTGCACCACCAGTCACTGGACTTTGTGAAGTTCCTGCCAGCCCATTTCTCCAGTTGGCCAAGGTTGTCCAGAGCACTGACCACTGTCTCCCACTTTGCTGTGTTCTGCTCTTCATCTCATCACTGAAGTCACTGGACCGTGCTGCATAGCAACAGTCACAGTATCCACCCTTGAAGTACATTTGCCACCAGCAGGATCTGCTCCTGCTGACTGCAGCCCCTGAGACCAATGGCCCAATCAATGTTCCACCTTATCTTCTACTTACCCTAGTTCATACCTCTCCAATGTGGTTAAGGGAGGTCTGTGGTTGATTGTGTTTCAAGCTTTGTTAAAGTCAAGATAAACAACATCAGCTGCTCTCCACTTCTCTACAGATTCACTTATCTCATTTTAAAAACCAGTCACATTGGTCAGGCAGGATTTGCCTTTTGTAAACCCGTGCAAAGAGAGAAATGGATACACTAACTTGCTGCCTGCCTCCAGGCACCCTATTGCCTTTCACACACCTGGAGAAGGTGTCCAGGTGGATTTACTACTTAATCCTCCCACAGACTGGGGTCAGGCTGGCTGGTCTGTAGTTGGATCTCCCTCTTAGAGGATGGACTTGGCATTTCCCTTTTTCCACCTTCCCCCATCACCACTACCTTTACTCACTACACCACCACACCAACCCCTGGCATGACACACACCCTATAGCTCCTACAACTACGGTGACTCCCTGACCTCCATTCACATCTCCAAACTACTGCTGGTTATCCTGCTTCCATTAGCCCTTTACCACAATCTGCCCTTTCAAAATAACATGGCTTCCTTTAAAGCATCTGGGATCTGGTTCAGGTTCTTCAAGGACACTTTGGCTTTATCATGGTTTGATACAGTGCTACAACAGTCTCACTAAGAGCTTGCAGTGAAGACCATATCTTAGGCACATAGTGCTTATATGGTTAGAATTTTTTTTTCCTAGAAAAACATTAGGGATAAATATATATATATATAGTACCTCAAACAACAAATTCCTAACATCTTGTTGTATGATTATGCCTTATTAATTCAATAATGTGCTTCACAGTAATTTTTAAAATATAAAATTGTCTTGAAAACTTAATACATTTTAAATACAAAAAAATCAATCAAGATAAATTTTACCAAATAAAATATTTTGAAGAAAGTTATAAATAGGCTAAGAATAAGAATTTTGATCGATGTTTGTTCAAGTATTTGTACACTAGAATAAAAGACCCATTTTACTCATGCTACTTTGGTAAACGATTCATGCTAAGACAAAATAATGTTCAGCTGAAGGAAATACACCTGTAGAACTAAAGCACAGCTGCTACAATTGTACCAGAAGTGTATTTATATGTCTCCTACTGTAATGTCATACCAAAACCCTTGCCTCTTTACCTTGCTGGATGCACCTCCATTTACCTAGCCTGGTTGTTTCTGTTACTTTCCTTCAGCTATGTGTAATAATTGTGACTACACAAAGTCCTGGATCAAACAAGCAAAACCTGCCTCTAAAGCTCTTCTTGAACACTGTGAGGGGACTGCTGAGCAGGTGACACCAAATGCCAGCCCTGAGAAAAGGGGTAATGCCTGCTGGTGCTCCTGGACCCAGTGCCTGGTAATCTCCAGATCTCCTGGTGATCTCCTTTCCAACCTCAGGAATTCTGTGGCTCTGTGATATTTTTGTGGAAAAAAATTCTTTATGCTATTCTGCCTTATTTTGCACTGCTCTCCAACTTGTTCAATAGTTCTTTTCTTTAACCACCCATTTTTCCCTTTTGCCCATATTTTCTCTTTTATCTTTGTTTTTGCTAGTCTTTTTTTCTCAGTCTCTCCCATATTCTCATCCTGTAGCATGTGTTCAGCAACAGTTATGCTGTGACATATTCTGTGTATTCATGCAGCCTAGTAAAAAAGACATTGCCATCCCTTCTACTGAGGATTTAAGAAGCCCAGCTCACCCCTGTACTCTGCCTTTAACCAGAATGGTAAACAGCCCTCAAGCATACACATTAAGGGGCAGAGCTGAGCTACTTATAAGAAATAGAGGTGGAAGTGTTTCATTATAGTTTTCCTGGCTAAAGAGCAGTGTTGTCTTCCCCTTGTAATTACACTGTTGAATATGTTAACTTGAATATGTTAACTTACCTTTTGTTTAGAATTGTGCAACACTGTCTTCTTCCCTTGATTTCCTGCACCGCCACACACAAATTTTTGTACCTTCACAAGGTCTCCATATTGAAGAGCATTGCTGAAGAAGGGCAAAAGGACATCCCACCATTACCAAGTGGAGATGCACACATTAACAAGCCCCCTTTGTGCTGCTCTCTTTGGGATGTGCTCTGAAAATAGTCTAAGGCAGATTTATTCATTCATAATTGACAATTTCTTCTCATTGTTGAGCATATACATTTGAAAACCTTCCTCCTAAATCATGAGTGTGCAACCCTAAGTTACTCTACATCTTCTGTGTTGAAAATACTTTCTAAACTTACTATTAAGATGATTACACCTTGAGTCTGATCAACCTCTGCTCACCACTGGCCAGTTACTATGTAAATCTAGAGTTATATACACATGTAAATTTAACAGCTCGTGTAATTAGAGTCCAGAAGTTAGAAAACAAATCACAGTGATAGTGAAACATGGTTTTAACTGGCAAAAACTAAGCATGTCTGTACAAGCAACACATTTCATGCAGCAGACTTAAAATTTGCCTCCCTCTTCTGCAGTTCCTAATGCCATTGTGAAAGAAATGAAATTAAAATGGAAGGATGACAGTGATTTAGTCACAGAACCAGTTAAATGACTTTCCAAACTAGAGGCCACAGGTAGCTTTTTGATTTACAGATAGCACAGAAGCTTGATCTTAGAAACTTTTAACTGTAGTAAATAAAGTCCAGAAAGTATGAAGTAAATTTAAAGAGTCTGGCTTCACCTCAAGAGAGAGTTAAGAGTTTCAAGTTATACTTCTGTAAATTCAGACAATCAGCCTCTGGCTTTTTTTTTTTTTTAATCACTAGATTTTTTTTAAAGTTATTTTTATTTTTAAAACAATTACATTTTCATTAGAGCTTCCCAAGCTCTTTTTTTTTTGTTTGTTTGTTTGACTGCCAACCCTAAATGCTAGAATAAGAAAATTTTTGTATGGAATTATTTTAATCTAACAAAATTAGAAAAAAAATATATTGTCCCTGAGCTTTTTGGACTATGTGGTAGGGCAGAGGTTTTCCATTCCCTGAGACTGCATCCATTTCACCCTAATGGCACAGCCTCTGAAAACTCCTTGACATCAGTTTCGTCTGACTCACCAGAGGCATCAGGAAAGGGGAACAGTCATTCTTGAAGACTGAGCCAGAGTGCAAAACGACCAGAGCAGTTGAGGATTTCCCTAATCAGTTTTGGACATCTGTCCTCTTTCCCTGAACAGCTCCTTGGATTTGTAGACTCTGGTGGTCTCCCTGAGCTGCCTTCCCTGCTTTAGGAGTAGGTACTTCTGTCACGTGAACCTCCACGTGTAGGCCGAGATGACACATGGTTCACACTACAGCAAGGAATTCTGTGGGTTCCTTTCTCCTTTCTTGCACCAGGAAGAAGAGGTAACAGCTAAACTTTGAATAATCACTGGTCATCAAAATTGTCACCTTACCGAAATGAGTGTCTGCTTTAGCCTCCTTGCACACTTGAGACAGCTCCACATCAGTAAAAGATAGTTCACATTTCTTCTTTCCGAAGATAGTTCACAACTTATTTCTGAAGTTGTAGTTGTATCATACACAGTGCATTCTCACCTCAGTTTTTCTAGACAGAGGATTTGCTTTTGCTACACATGCCTGTTACCATTGAACATGGCTCATGAGAAATAGTAAAGTTAGCAAAAGTCAAGGCTGAAGAAGAGAGAGGCTACAATTCTATTTATCTTGGTATTTTTTCTTGTGCTGTTGCACTGTAGCCATTCCACTTTTAAGGTCCCAAATACATTTGTAATAATTACAGCAATGTTTAAAAATATTAGACAGTAAAGTTGTTTCATTAAAAAATTGAAGAGGAAAGAGAGAGAAATGGAGGGAGAAATGGATACACTAACTGAGGGCTCATGTTTTCAGTAAGACAAAACATGCTTGACTAGGTGCTTGAAAGATGATGCAAATGTGCCGAATGGTTTGGAAAAGCACAATTTGTAATCATGTGTGTACTTACACACAACTTAACCAGCTCAGCCTTACCATTGTGTGGTGAGTCCAACCTGACAGCGAAGGTAATGGGCTCTGTCAGTAGCTCTTGCTTGCACTCTTTAAATCAACAAGTGTTGTGCAAGAGCCACTGTAGCCCTAAGGTTTCGAAGAGAAGCGATGTAAAGCTATTCCTCCTCCCCCACCCTTGCAGTCCTTTCTGCTCTGTCCCTCTCTGAAGGCAATTTACAGCCTAAGCATTCCCCTACTTGTTTTGATGCTTACACAAGAAAGATCCTGCGTTAGACAATTCAAGTATATTTGATGAGATTCTTGTAACTACTGTGCTTGCTGTGATGCAGGCTTCCAGAACAAATTGTCCTTTGTGTGCGCCTCTAAGTCTCAGCCATATGTTTACCAAATGGAAAAAATGTCCTATGAAGGACAGACCGAGCCGAGACAAAGGTGTCCATCAGAGAGATCCAAAGGAGTAAGAGGAATTTAATTTCTTTAGAGAAAACTATCACATTCCATCTTAGTTTAAATACAGCTGGGTTGGTTAACTATATAACCGGAATCCAGAAAAAAAAAAATTGTAAGCACAAGATCATGAGGCTGAAAGAGGTCAGGAGGCCATCTGTCTCCACCCCCCTCCTTTAAGACTGGATGATCAACACCTGTCTCACTCCTAATGGATCGGTCTAACCTGTTCTTAATGACCTGTAATGAAGACATCTCAGCCTCCCAGGCAACTGCATTGCTTTAAACTTCTCAACGTAAGTTTTTCTAGTGCTTAAAAAGGGTGTCTTTTGCAGCAGCTTAGTCTTTTATCTTCTCCTCAAATCTACCGCAGATATGGAATTTTTTTCCCCTCTCTTTTTACTATTCTCACCCTTAAGTAGAGCTGCAGCAGGACTCCCTTCACTCTGTTGCTATCCTGAGCAAACCCAGTTCCTTCCCGCTCTCCTTCCAGGGCACGTTTTGCCGGCCCCTACTCACTCAAGCCACTGTGGGTTTTCTGCAGTTGTGCAGAGAAAGGAATTAATTTTTGATACCAAGCATCCTGTTTAGTTTGAGTATCCTGATTACTGATGCTGGAAGCATTACTTTGCCATTGCCATAATTTGCTATGCAAGCTGTACGTCATTTTCTGCATCCCAATAATTATTTTATTTCCCCCCCACTCCTCCAACAATATGACATTGCTCACTGTTGTTCAGAGATCTGATATGCCATCCTAAGTTTAAGATTCCCCAAATTTTAAAATGCAGTTTAGTACATTATTATATACATTACATTGATGTAAAGGCATACACCACTTCAGATGAAGACCTTTCCTAGCCATTACTTAAACAAAAATTGAAGAAAGAAATCTAACAGAGCTATTTAGAGCACAAATATTTGTACATTTTGGCAAGATCAAGACTCTAAATCAAAGCACAATAAACAAACACCACCACTAGTGTTTGTGAGCAGATCTGCCTGAATTTTTCAAACACAGTGCTGTCTGTATTTCTACATTTTTTTCTGTGCTGTCTCAGGATCAGGAATATCAGAGAACCATCAAAAAACTACAGAAAAGGCTCAATAACACCTCATTGTAGTCTTAAGACTAGCATTCTGATATGTAGGGGGAAGAAAAAACAAACCTTCCAGGTTGGAGGATACTACGTATGTTTGTGAAACTGAGATGGTCACATTTGCTTAGGTTTTCAGAGCTATGTACTTTTCTAAACAGGTCACAGAACTATAGGTTTAAACACAGGGCACTACACTTCTGCTGGAGCAATGATTACCTCTTGAACACGATCCCATTTTGCTAAGGATTGTACGAGTCTATTGCAAAAAGATTTTCCCTGGCCAAACATTGCAAGCTAAATACCAGATAAAGAATGTGTAGACTGGGGGGGAAAAAAAAAATCAACCAAAACAAACAAACAAAACCCCCCAAAAAACCACCCCAACCTAACCTACAAGCCCCATCCTCACCCTCCGCCTAGAGACTGGAGTTAAAGGGAACAGTGAAACACTGGCCAAGTACAGGGTTTGGTATGATAGAGAGGTGTCCTACTCCAGCAGCCTGCTAAACTGTGGTTGAGTCACTTGGTAGAAACTAGAGCAGGGTAAACAATGCAACAATTCAAAAAATTCAGGAGACACCCTTAGGTAAGTGATTTGGCAAATATATTTAGCTTTGCTGGGGATACTCACTGAGACTACTTACGTGCTTAAGCACCTTGCTAATCAGGAGGCTATTTAAGCTATTTGGAGTCAGAAACTGAAATGTGTTTGTTTGAAGCTGATGGGCCTGGTTTTAGCTGGTCCTTGCAAGACGAAATCATGCGTAATACAATATGCCTTCCAAACATGCATTTAGTTGAATTTATTTGCGCAGGTATATTTTTAAGATTGTTTTTCATACTCATTATTGTAAATCCATGTATTCCTTTTTCTTTTCTGTTAAAATGATATATTTTTAAAATCAATCTTACTTCAATAGTACTTCACTATTCATTAAATACTTATAATTTTGAGGCAAAACATGTTTGCAAGCAAAAACCCTTTTTAAAAAAAATTACTTAAATCTCATCCTCTACTATTTTGATAAAATCTTTCATTTTCTTTGAGTAACAGTCATAGAGGAGGAATCCTGAATTGTGATGTGTAGAATAAACTCTGTTCAAGGAAATCAATGTATAATTTTGTATAACTTGTGTATAATTCTGAATGTGTTAATTAACTTTTTGTACACTTGCTCTGGTTTTCCATACTGGCTATCTTACATGCAATTTTTAGTTTATAATCTACCCATAAAAACTGAGTTAAATTCACACATTCCTATTAAATTTATTATATGCCTTTTCTATGGAGGAACTGCTTGTGATATTATTCAGGAATTCTATTTGATTGATTACTTTAAAGTGTGTTCACTTCCACAATGTCTTACTTAGCATTCCCTTCACTGACACATTGTTTGTGAATACTTGCAAATTGTAGAGGAGTAAGAAAATGCATTGGTTGGAGAAGTCAGGTATTATATTTCTGTTTAAACATCAGAAAGCCTCTGCAGCTATATAGTAATAAATTAAACTTTCTCACTGTGTGAGCTTATTTTCCTTATATTTTCTCACTATTCTGTCAAAAACTAGAAGAAATAAATTATCATCATGGAGATTGGGGAGGGCATGAGCAGGGAGTAGTAGGCTTGCCTATGTCTAATAAGTCTTCCTAATTCACATAACTGAAACAAGAAAATCAAGTGAGCTGGCAAACCCCAAACAATGGAATGAAGAAGTAATGCAAGAGTAATTTCTAATTGATGCTGTTTATTTTGTAGAAGCAGAGTATTTAAACATCTGGAATTTCATCTGAACACCACCATTCAAATATGTTGCTTTTAAAGCATATACGTATCACTTCTAATACAATGCATTATATCTAGAAATGTGCCTATATACACATTATAGACATAAAATGACACCTATAAAATCACCAGCTGTAATTACTCATAGCCATTGTAAGTAAACATGATGAAATCAGGGCAAAAAGACTAGTTAAAATAAATAAAGTAGAAGTTAAGAGAAAAAGAAGATTAAAATGTAAATTTCTGAATAGATAAAATTTTAATAAACAAGACCACTTTCAAGAGATAATTTCTTCTCTTTTCATGCACCATGCCAGTTTGGTGACTGGAGTCAGAAATTCTGGAAATGAAATGCAAATTAAGCTGAAACTGAAAATCAAGTTGTTTCTTATACAAGGAAATGTGCATATATTTTAGATATCCCATAAGCCATAACCAAATCATGACTGAATTGCTACTTCAGAGCAAGTGGAAAGGTTTATTGAAAAAAAATTACGTTCCTGAAGAGTCAAGGTATAGAAATATCTCTTTATACCTGCAACAATCTCAAACTTCATATGTTTCTCTAAGACCTACCTACCTACCTACCTATAATCCAGATAGAAACACGTGAAAAAATCCTGTACAGATTGCAATAAATACACTGAAATATGGCTTGATTTTTTTTAAAATAAAACCCAAAAAAGCTGCTAAAAGGCACAATGTGAATGTTCAACCCTACACTGTGTTTTGTAAATGCAAGTATTATTCTAAATACAAGCAGAAAGGAACCTCGCCCTAACTCAAATCACAGTGTCTGTAACTACCACTTACTGGAAAAAAAAAAAATAAAAAGAGGACAAGAACACTTTGTAGTTCTTGTGTAACTGGTTCACACACAGGTAGGTAGAAATCTGCATCAAACCCCTGCGTCAGCTCTTTTTCCTAGGAGTGCTGCGTGTTACCCTTTCCTTGCCCCATGAAATGGGGTGGAACTGCAGGGCTGACGTCACTTAGGCAGAGCAAACCAAGTCGCACAGCACTAAAAGCAGACCACAGACAGCTTTTCTTTGGCTGTACCCTATGCTTTTTCCAGCCAGCAGCAGTCATCTCACTGCATTGCAAGCTCTTCCTATTGATACTGCTCCTTACTGCCTGTGCTAAGGAGGAAATGCTACAACGAGCAAGGCAATGGAAGCCAAACAGCTTGCAGTGTATCAGCTCCAAACTGAAGGCTTGAAATTCCCTAAATATACTAGGTTCTTATTAAAAAGTGCAGAACAGCTGTACTATTTCACAGTTAATTGCTGTGTTTTGTACACCAGTAATCAAGCCTTACTGTCACATCCAAATTCCTGCGTGTTTGGGGGTTCCAGATGCTATAGGTGCTGAGGTATTGTAAGTCAGACAAGGCTTTGGGCACTGAAGGTACTTGTAAATACTTTAGGTCCTTATATAAAACTTCTGAACAAAAACTACTATGGAAGCCAAAATTTCAAAGCTGACAAAAACTAGCAATCTCAGCATGGTTTTAATTGTGGAAAAAGCAATACAAGCATTCAGCTTTTAGAAAGCAAAAAAAACCCACTTTGGACTTCTTAGCCAAAATAATGAGATGTTATGTAACACTCGGGTCAAGGTGTCCATTTTAGCTCAAGCCAGGACTGAGGCACGCATATGCACCTCTTGGATTACAACCTGGAAAGTTTCTGGTGGGGTACTCGTGCCCCAGCTGCACTCCTTTAAATCAATTTTATCTTTATCGTACCTTTATCGTATCTTCTCTTGGTCTTTACTTCCTCTTTCAGTTGAGATGGTTAAAAAATCTGCAGGCTCCCTTTTCAACAGAGAAACTGCTTTCTTTTCCATCCTGACTAAGAGGGGAGGCCACGAGGGGGGAAGGACGTGACTGAAGGGGTGGCTGGAGCTTGGGACACCTGCCTCAGTGGGTGCTGCCAAGTGTAATGTGGTTCCCCAAAGCCAATGCTCAAACTCACCAGCTCCTCACAGGCACCAGGAACAAAAAAAATTGCACTGCTGTAAATTTAAAGCAATAGTTATGAGAAGAAACAACACAAAAATAATAAACATTCTGATATTTACTTGTTCGTTGCTTTTTAAATAGAAAGCAAATATTGCTCTTTTTTTTTTTTTTTTTTTTTTTTTTTTTTTTTTTTTTTTTTTCTAAGAAGTTCTTTTCTTGAAACCTGGACACCAGTTTCATGGGTTGGGAAGGTTGGAAAACAAAAAAGTCCCTACCCAATGGTAACAAAGGACAACCCCCCTTTGCCTGTTTTAGGCAATGATTTCATCAGAAGCCCCACAACGTTGGGTACCAGAGAGCAGCAAGTCAGGGATGAGCAGCCCCAGCACTCAGTACCAACAGGCACTCATTTTGACTTCTCCTTCATGAACAGGACTGAAATGAGAACATGTCTGATGGCAATGGGCCTGATGCACAGAGATGGAGCTCACAGCAGCAAAGCTTATTTTGCAATGTCCTTGTATCTCCATAAAACATCTTCTGTAAGCAATTAATTCACTTACTAACTAATTAGATGTTCAACACCTTTAAAACTTAAGCCCTCATTGTGTAAAAAATTACCAAAGTATACTAATTCTGTTTGTAGAAGTGAATTTCCCACAAAGCAATAACTGGTTTTTTGGACTTTAATTCCTTAGTTAATTTGATTGCATGAATTAAGATGTAGAAGCTTCACCAAGAATATAGCTAGTTGAAGTTTCTCCAAGGTCTTTTTTTTAAGGGATACAAAATTTTCTGTTTATGTAGCTTTGTTTGGGAACCTAACATTTACTGAGATAAATGGTAAGGTAATTATATTCAATGTTACTGAAAGAAAATGACAGAGAACATTATGTAATCGTTCTATTTCTGCAAATCCATGTTTTTTAGTTGCTAGTCTGCAATCTGTATTTTACCCAGTAATATCCCAATTTCCTCCCTAAGACAAGCTGCAAATTGAGTTTATAGTTTATTTTAATATTTCCTGCCATCAAATTATATGGATAAGAAATCCTGTATATTCGTGCCATAATCCCATTTCTGTAGAAGAAAAGAATATACAACCTGTAGTATAAAATTGTCATGCAAATGGATTTGAGTCTCCCTATCTTAGCTTGCCCAGACTTTGAAATCTTTTAAAGTAAACAACATTTTTTTAGGTTAGCTGGAGAATGAACTTAGAAAATTCACATGGAAAACTGAGATATCATCTTTCAAAATGAACAAAATAATGGAGAGTAAAAAAAAAAAAAAATCCTTGTTTAACATGGTTTTGCTTAGAGTTCCATTAAGAAATGAAGAACAGTTCTCCAAGTGTTTCACTGAAATACTACAATATAACTTGAGACACAAAACAGATCTTCGGGTTTTACATGTGACATGAATGTTTAATTTCATTAGAAGATGAGGATGAAAGTCAAAGAAGGAATTATAATTGCATTAAATTTCAAAAGGGAAAAAAAAAAAAAAGTCACTCTGAAGAAAGGAGAATTTAGGACAGGGGAGCAAGGGATCTTTATGAGATTGGTGAAAGTACTTTGATATCCTAAGAAAAAAATGTTGAAAATTGGTCTGAATAAGTAAGGGGAAGTATAGTGGAAGCATCATAACTCCAGGTCCAAGCAATCTATAAAAACAAAGTGAAAAGTTCTAAATCATATAATAATAAATAGGCAAGATAAAATTAATTGAGAGAGGGATATAAAACTGGTATGTACATAGTTTTAGCACAGTCAGTTATAAATCCAGCATAGCACAGAAATTATACATTCATCGAAATTTCTTCAATTAGATACTTTTTAGAGCAAATATATAGCAAGAGAAAACACTTGTTATTTCTAATACTAGATGATATGCAAAGTACATGGTACAATCTGGGGAAATGGATGCAATGATGGTCAAGATTTAACAGTTAGTAATTTCAGGGTAGGCGAAACTTTAATGTGGTTTGTTCTCCTGTCCTCAATGCTTTCTGAAAATCAGGTCCCCTCTGATGTTTTCTCAGAAACTGGGGCACACAGAATAACTAGCAATTTGTTAAAACTGTGGCCTGAAAATACCTTCAGGAAACAGACAACTGCACAAAGTTTGATGAATATTTTGACTGACTCCTGTGAAAATTTTGGTCAGAGGCAGAACACAGTGGACCATCCAACAATGAATATTAACATATAAGTCACACCTCCTCGAAAGAAAAACTAAAATGCAGCATCCTATCTGATAACACTACGAAGTTAAAAATTCCAGCTTATTTATGAGATGGAGAAACAACCTCCTAGTGCATCAGAATAATCACTAACAAGGAAACCCATATCAGATGTAATTAATGTTTTGGGAAGTACCAAACTAAAAGGCAGGAATACCCAACATCTTTCAGTGTGACAACCTAACCACAGTGCTGAGTGATGCTGATGTATTCCTCTCTGACCATATTACCATGATAAGTTGATGCAATTAATACTAATAACATAGGATGCAGTGGTGCTTTAATTTCTGTAGAACATTATAAAACTATAAAGTGCTACATACTTTTTTATTTATGTAGTATTTTTATTACTGTTACAATGCTCTTTATTTTTCAGACAGAAAGCTGCAGGTAAATCTTTTTAACATACCTGTGTACAAGATATCCACAGCAATCAAGACTGTTGTCCAGAAAAAGTAAGATACAACTGTTCAAAGGTATTTGAATATGTTCTGGAGAAAGTTAAGACCAGAAAGAAGGTGTATAATGCCCTGTATTTGGGTCTACTCAAAATCTTCATTTTCCCTTATCCTTGCATCAAGTGTCTTTTACAGCCCCATGGTCTGGACTTGTAGTCACATGGGTGCCTACTCTCTAAAAATCAGAAGTCACTAGACAGTATTCTGGACAACATTTATCTCTCTGCATACATTTTCCAGACTCATAATGAGTAACCTCATAAATGAAGTGCTCGAGTGCTTTGATTTTTATTTCAAGGCAGCAGATCAGAAGAGAAAATGATTGTTCCAAGTAAGATTCAGCAAGGATCCGAATACACCTGAGAGAAATATCAGTAGCTTTTAAAAAATTGATGATACAATTTTATTTAAAATTCTTTGAAAATGGAAGTAACACCTGTAATCCCCAGCCTGGTTGTCCTCATTGAATAATAGCAGGGCCTGTTTCACAGGTTTGTGAGATGGTTGGTGATGCGTCTTGTTAATCTTACATAAAGAGTGACTTCAAGCTGACTTATATGGCTTGAAAGCCATTTAAAGACATCTTTTAAAAACCAGAAAGGTAAGCAGTGAGAATGTCAGTTTATTTAGCTTTCTATGAGCTTGAGGAGGTTTATAAATTGGTTTCATCTCATTTAGCAGCTTCATTAATACAATGGCAGAGCATGTTGTAAACAACATGCTAATCACATCACATCACATAATGCTAAAATGAGAGGGTCTGATGGCATTAATGAGAATGGAGAAAATATAAAAAAAATCAAAACAAAAACCAGAGACAATGAAAACAGTAACAAGCTTTGAAAATTCCTATAGGGAGAGTACAGGCAAAGGCAGGGAGGGGAAGGCGGAGCGGCTGAAGCAGGCGTGCCCAGGCAGCCCTGCAGGTGACACCAGACAGCGACTTGGGGGCGGTTTCACAACGTGATGCAGTAGCACAAAAAGGATGTAAAATTCAGGCTGCTGCTGTGGCATTTCTCTTCTAATAGAGCAGAGAAAGACACTCCTTCTAGCTAAATCTGGCTCAGTTTTCACTCCCAGAAGACATGCAGCACGCTGGCATAGATTGAAACGAACTGAAATGAAGGGTAGAAAGAGAGGAAAGGTCTTAAAGCTTGCAAGGAGAAGATTAAACTCTTAAGAGGTTTTAAAACTTCCCCTTCAGAAATGTTACAAGAGGCAAAGTTTGGAAACATTAGATAAAACATGATGGAGGGAAATGAAGAAGGAGGTTGGCAATGGGTATATTTTTTGATTGAGTCAAATCATTCCAGCCAGAAACCATTCAAAGTCTCTTTCAGATGAATGGTGGCAAATTAGAAATGAGTTGTCATTCTCTCTGCTAGTGCCACAGAGAAAGGCTTCATTTTGTAAAGGCCTTGTGCCAAATGACATCTCCATCAGTCACAACAAAAGAGTCAAGATCTGAAAGGAGAAGACAAGCAGCTTCTTTTCAGATGTATATGCTCTCAATAATTCTTAAATTATTTCATGAACAATATTCATCATGAGGACCAGTGGCTCATTATCTGCATTTTTCACAAGAATTCTGACCAAAATTTTAATAATGTGTCATTCTGAAAGCTGACACTCAAATCATATTAAATAGTTTGAAGTGTAAAGCCACAAACTTTTGCTGTTTAGCAGAGAGCACCACTGCCATTAGATTTTTGGTACTTCCTCATCCTGCCAAAGCTTCCTTTAACTTGCGTTGTCCCTGAATCTATTTCAAGACTTTTCAGCTCTTCTCTCTCAACCAGTGCTTCAGGTAATGGCTGCTATGGGCAAATGTCTTGAGCATGGGCAATTCCTGGCCTAGTTTCTAATAAATATAACTGCTACTACAGACCCGGTAGGGTTTGTGTGTACTTCTTCCTCAATGCTGCTGTTATTCTCTGAAACTTTGGAGTAGTCATGTTGTAATAAAAACCACTCTTCCTTATGCAGAGGGAGAACCATAAAACTTCATTAATAATATTTTTTTTCCTTTCTTAAGGGCTAAAACCAAAACAACGTGCTTCTCATCCTTAATTTTATGCACTCAGACTTGAAAATGGTGACTCACCAGAATTAAAAAGCAACGCAACTCTGCCTTTTGAGCCAAGATAGAAAGACTCATCAGCTACATAAATTTTAGGATCCTACTAGAAAACAACATAAAAGTGGAATCGCTCAGTCCAGCCAGCATACAAAACAGTATCAGAGAATGCTCACCATCACATATCTAGGATCCCTTACTCCTCAAAAACTCTTCCTCTGGTTGTTACCCATGAAATAAGCACATGAATTTGGTTTATCCCTGATTTGCAACCAGACTGCCTCCTTCATGGCATCTGCAGCTGCTGCTTAGCCTCAAACAGCATCCCCAGGACTCCACCCTGCCAGGCTGTGGAGTATTTCTTCTGCAGGATTTCTTCTGTACTCTGGTTTTGGGCTGTATCTAAAGAGTTCTGCCCGAACACCATAGTAGAAAAAAGGGAGCTCTGGCACTGCTGGTAACAGTGTGGTCCTCTGAGACTGAAAGGGGGCAAAGGCAAGGAGCCATCCCACCTCCTGTCAGCTTCCTGACACCTGAGCAGGCACCACGTGTTCACGTACCTGCCTGCATGCACACACAGTGTGACAGCCATGCAAAGCTGGAAAAAGAAGGTGACAAATTAGCTCAGTTCTCTTTCCCCTCAAAAAGAGGGCCATTTCATGCATTGTTACATGCACTGTGTTGGCAGAATCAGTGGTATGATCCTGTTTATAAATCAAACTAAGATTGTTTTCCTAATTACATTTACATCACTTTGGTTTTTAAATTTTCATCATAAACAGGGCATGTATTCTGGAATGACACCAAGGACTTTGTAATGACACAGAAAATAGGCAGATAACTTTGCAGCAATATTGACTTGTGAAGCTTGTGTGCAATAAAAAAGCTTTTTTCATCAGGACTCTGCATATAGGGGATTCCAAAACAAGACATGAAGCAACAAGAAACTGTTTCTCAAGTATAATTTCATATTAATAATTTGGGGGGGGGGTAGGGCAAAAAGCAAACAAAAACACATTTTAGTTAATGATCTTTACTTTTGTTCTAGGCTTTCCTGACACTAGCTCAGCCTCCCCCACTCTGCCTTTCCTTGCACTGAATTCTGCCTGATCACATGGCCACAAGTCAAAATGAGATCAAATGACGCAGAAAACTAAAATTGAACTTTAACCCCCACTTCTTCTCACCAGTTATTTCCCCCATGCTCTGGCAAGAAAAAAAATTCAAATATGAAGCAGAAGTCATTCCCCCACAAACAGTGAAGTCAAACAAAAACCAATCCAAACAAAAAAACCCCCAGACAAATAGCTAAAATGTTTAATTTGACACAAAGACTTTCCTTTTTGCAGAGTTCTGCCAGGCAGATTATCTGCAACAAGAAGTAGAGCATTTAGAATGAAGAGCAGAAATAGAAATGTAGGCGTGGAGACTGCTAGCTCAGAAGAGTCTTTTGTCTGGCGATACTGTGACTAAAGATAATCTTTGTTTATCTTGTATGTTTAACTTGTGTCTTGTATACCCAAAGTGTTGGAAAAAAAATGTGGAATTACAAGTGAGTAACCGAGCAAACCCATAACACAGGGTATAATTTCTAGTCATGGTGAAGGCAGGAAAAACAAACTCAGCAGTTATTATACTGTATTTATTCTCTTTTTTTTCTTTATAAGCACTCCCAGACTTGTGGAACAATAATGTTACAATTAAAGCATACTTTGACTAACAATTTCACAGCAGAATGGAACGAATTATGTGACATTACTAACACAGCAAAGCAGAGCTGCAATGCACCCTGGCTACGCAAGTACGGCTTACAGCTAAAACTTTACAGAGATGAAGGAGTGAGCTCAAGGCTGCTGAAAACTGAATAGGATTTAAGTATTTAGTGTCACCCAATCAGTGAAATATGATTAATGAGTCTGGAGGAGTACATTGCTTTTTAGTCTCCAAAGCAAGGCGGACATGGGGGGAAATGTATTGGAGCTCTTCAGCGATAAAAGCCACAGCAAAATTCTGCACAGTTAAACTACACGTTCAATTGCAGCTGCTTATTTCTCCTCTGTGTGATTAGAGCCTCCCATTTCCCTCATTACAGGCTTGATATTATTGAAGCAAAGCCAACAGCAAGTTAGCAAGCCAGCAGGGGATCAAATTGATTATACAGTTAGCTGTGGAAAAACTGAAATTCTTTATTAAGGGGAAATGAAATACAGTTAATTTATGCTTCAGATGAACCCCTCCCACACTACACTTACTCTGCTGGTACTCTGAATTTTCTCTGAAGCTAAGAGACAGCTGAGAAATTACAAAAGCTTTATTGATATAAAAATAAGTCGGGCCTTCAGTATTTTTTAAAGGATTTTTCTATTACTAATTATCATAACTCAGTATATAGGACAACATGGCATTAAAGCTGAAGAGAAAGGAAGGTAGAAAGCATTTGGGTGTAGGTAGACTGGAAGATTTGCTATTTGTCTTCAGCTGGTGTTACAGAGGCAGTCCAAAAGTAAATGTAAACATCACCTTATCAGTAAAGCAGCAACTCAATTTTTGCTCTATTTCAGTTGTAAATCTCTTTCCCAAAATGAAGAAAATAATCATTTGGGACCAGAAGTAATTTTTTTGAGAATAAGAATAGGCCTGTTAGTTTATTTCTGACAAGGACAGACTGCGAGATAAAGCTTGTTTCTAAAAATGAGACCTTGCAGAAGACAGCACCACACTTGCCCCATCCCAAGCAGTTTTAGCCAGGCAGTTCAGATCTTCCCTACAGAGGTGAAAAGTGCTGAGAGCTCATGAGCAGAAAGTTCCCTCTGCCCCACAGCCCTTTGCTCTCCAGCCCCAAACATTTGTCCTTGGCAAAGCCCTGATAAATAGAGCTGTGGATGGAAGTCTACTGAGGAACATCCCCTCTCCAAACAGCTGTCACCTCCCATTGCTCTCAGCAATGTGGTCCCAGACCACTGGCCACCCTTCCCAAAGACAATCACTGCTTCTTTTAGTCTATTTTGCATTGTCCCTTTCCATCCCCTAGCAGGAAAGGGGATACATCCTCTTCAGAAGGCACCTTGGCTTCTGTCCCATGAGGCACGAAGGATGTTGTAACTTGTGGA
Organism: Aegithalos caudatus; assembly: GCA_013389925.1. Classification (NCBI taxonomy): domain Eukaryota; kingdom Metazoa; phylum Chordata; class Aves; order Passeriformes; family Aegithalidae; genus Aegithalos; species Aegithalos caudatus. The sequence goes on from WEIU01022010.1 coordinate 313,459, forward strand.
AGTTTAGCAACCGAGCCTACACAAGCATCCCATGGAGGGAAAAACTTAACGAGACTACTCTGCAGGAAGTGAAAATACCATACAATGCATTTTTAATAAATTTGTCAGGATTCACAGCCTTAATCATTGCCATTGACAAGATTTGCTTAATTGAATTGCAAGGGGGAGCAGCCCTTTAATTGTTGGTCTCCTTAGATAGGCCTTCCTGTGCTTCACTTTCTTCTGCCTTCTTTGTGTTTCTGATGCCCTCTTCATGCTATAAAATCCCTGTAGTATGTTTTTTTCTCCCAATCACTGAGGAATGCTTTGAGATTTCTTCCTGGTTTTCAGACAAAACTTCTACCAATTTTCTATACCTATCAGTGTCCTTTTGGATAAAAAGACCATCATCGTTTTGGCTGGGGTAGAATCAATTTTCTTTGTAGCTGGTGTAGGGCTGGGTTTTGGATTTGTGCTATAAACTGTTGATAACACAGAGATGTTTTAGCTGTTTCTTATCAGGGCTTGCACAGTCAAGGCCTTTTCTGCTCCTCAATCCGTCCCACCAGCCAGCAGGGAGTTGGGAGGGGACACAGCTGGGACAGCTGACCCAAACTGCCCAAAGGGATATTTCATATGGCATCATGCTCAGTATACAAAGTGGGGGGAAGAAAGATTAAGGTGGGGACATTCAATGGTGTTTGTCTTCCCAAGTCACCATTATGTGTGATGGAGCCCTGCTTTCCTGGGGGTGGCTGAACACCTGCCTTCCTGTGGGAAATGGTGAATTAATTCCTTGTTTTTCTTTGCTTGTGCGTGTTGCTTTTGCTTTACCCATTGAATTTCTTTATCTCAACCCTTGAATTTTCTCACTTTTACCCTTCTGATTCTTTCCCTGATCCCACTGAGGGGAATGAGTGTGGTTTAACCAGCTGGGGTTAAAGCATGACAAATATTCAAGGGTCTTATTAGAATAAAAACAATTGAGCTTGATTTGCACTACCCACTTTAGCAATATTAATACTAAAAGAGAAGTAAAAATAAACATTATGCTTTTATTTCCTCTTACTCTTCTCACCTAAAAAAGGTCTTCTTTTTCACTTTCTGCTATAATATACACTGGCTGATCTGAGGAAGTGCTAATAAATGCAAGTAAAAGTTTGCACACAACTTAAAATGCAGAAGAGCTTATTTCACTGAAGGCTGCATGTTTACCAGGAAATGAGATGGACTCAAATTGCCCTTGTGACTGCTTGAGACATATACTCATTAAAGATACCATTGAAGTAATATGGAGGAGGAAATAAATTGCTTGAAAGGACAGTGCCAAGACAGGCAAATCTAAAATTTACTACACAGTCACACAGAAGCTATTTTGGGAACCACAATCACCTCTTGGAAAAATAAACACATTTCCACAGAACAGCAATTCCGTATGTTGCACTTGGCCATATTGACTGAAGCCAGTAGGGTAATGACTTTTACAAGTGGCAAAAACCAGTCTCTTGGCAAAAACAATCCCTAACCTCATGAAATACAGAATATTTTGCTAAAAGGAAAACAAAGTTGAAATGTATTTTATAAAAATATAGATACATATATAATTGTTGTTTACGAGAAAACTTCTACTAGAAGACAGTAAGTCTATGGTACACAAACTCTGATATAAAACAATCACTGACATAAAAATGATTATTCCTGTGACAGGTGGTTTTCAAAAAGAAACCAAAAATCCCCTCCTTCACAAACAATTAAGCGAGACAGATTTCCAAGAAATTCTCTGTGGCGTTCCTGATGCATAGCAGCTATCTATTTAATACAGTATTATTTTTACATGATGCAAAAGCACCATAGGGAAACCAATCACCTAAACACCCTGGATACACCCTAGCTCTGACTGGGATGTAACCAGAAAGCATCCAGAAAGTTTTGTGTGCATGTGTACATACATCTACACATACATCTATACATACATATATACTCTGCACACAAAGTCCTAAAGGCTTTTCTCCTATATTTTGATGATTCATTTTGCTTTTCCTTTGCTATATGACTGGTTTTTACATATATATATATATATATATAAAATTTGAAATTATATTAAATATATATATAACTCAAAATATTTCCATTTTGCAAAGGGAGCATGTCAAAAGACTGTAAAGATCTAGGGGTCTTCTCAGTAAACCAAGGTAAGGGCTGTGAAAATTCCTGTTGTGAAAATCAGTCCTCACATGGCTGTGGAGGCTCTTTAGCTAAGTGATGTCATCTTAAGGCAAGGGCTTGAATTACAGATCATGAGTACTGATTTGGAGAGCTCCCATTATTTGCAATAGAGTTGCAGGACATAGTAAATGCTGTATGACTTCATAGTATATGACCAAAGAAATCTCACCATGGCACAGAAAAAGCCAAGGGGACAGAATTTTTCTGTTAAGACAAGTTGTTTTTCTGGGGGTAGTGCTCCTTACATATAAGAGAATCATATAACTAAATGGATCTATCCATGTGCAACAAATCTGACACCTTCATTTTCAGCACGATAAAGACAACCTGATCCCCATATAGTGCATGTTCCATTTAACCATCCCTGGACTGTGGACAAGAGTTTGCAAGTCCAATGCCTCTAAATTCCTTTAGATTACCCTGTTATTGGTCTTAAATATAATTCATATACTTTGAAGGTGGAAAATTTTTCTTTTGTACAGTAGGCAACAACGAAAAGTGATTGACAGCATATATGAAGTGAGCAGCACATCCAGAGCCTGTCCTAGCCAAATGCTCTGTGTGTTACACAGTATTGTTTCCTAATACATTCACAGTTGCTTGTAATGCTTTTTGGCTAATGAGTTCCAAATGCTTTTCAAAAGATTCAGACATTTCAAAAAATCATTAATGTTTTTGAATGTATTTTTCTGTGAAGCCAAGCTGAAATCCTGCAAGAACATTTAAGAAGATGGCCTGGTTGTGAGTGCAACAAACAAAAGCAGCTGGCATCAGGAAGAGTGACAAAAATCAAGGCATTCAAAAGTCCTCTGTAAGTTTTAGAAATCTGTGGTCTGTGAGTCCTGTTTCCTGCATCTTTAAGACATAACATGTTATTGTTCTGCATCAGAGAGCATCCATCCACAGCTGGGAGCAATACACACCACTGACACCAACCACTACTTTGCCAGGTGTAAAAACCTGGAGTTAAATAATTTTATCCCTAGGTCATTCTTTGAGTCAGTTACAGTGCAGAAGAGAGCTGCCTTTCCATCACCTTGCTGACAATTAAAACCACAACAAATGCAAAGCACTCATCTTTCTCGCTACCAAAAGTGAAAACCTTCCCCTTAACTCAGGATTTCCTTGCTGTAACAAAAGTGAATGTTTTATTTTTGTTTTCAGTTTAGTAGTTTGAAAGGTCATGTAAGTCTACTTTTATGAATAATCTTAACAAAATCTGGAACATAAGCACAATATCAACACAAATTAAGAGGATTCTGAAAAGAGAGAGGTGGAGAATAATGCTTTACCATTGTAACACTATTGTATTAATATCACCTCTTGAGTGGGGTTGATGCACTGCACAGGAATCTGGGCTGTTTTGCTATAAGTGGAAAGTTACTTAAGTAGGGTGTCTCTGCAGTGATGAAGGATGCAGCAAAGAGGTGGAGATTTAAAAAGCCAGTTATGGTTCTCAGAAAGAATACAGCAACATAAGAACAGGTACAGGAGTTTGAAGACTTTTTTTTTTAGCTGCTACATTTTTGTAGCTTTTCTACGCTGTACAGAATAAACTCTTCAGAATTTAAAGCACTAAAGGCCTAGGAAACTTTAGACAACTGGAAAACAAAACAAAAAACAAACCAACCAGCCCAAAATGCAAACCCAAATCATCTGAGGCACTAGAGCAATGCTGATTTGCTTGGAATCCTAGGTAATGCCACCTATCAAATCTAAGATCTTTTATGGGGACCCAAACCAGGACCCAAAAGGAAACAAAGGAAAGTAAAAGAAAAACCGAGGGAAAGAAGGAAGTTTCATGCAGTGATAAAACATAGGCCATTGTTAAACTCCCATATGTACCCTGGACTAGCTGTATTTTGAGGTACTATGGGTTCCTCGAGGATGGAAGAGGTGTAATCTCCAAGGCAATGGGAGCATTTTGGAGTTTAATGCTGACTGTTCCATTGGTGTAAATGTACAAAGTGGGAATATGGAAGATTGGAACAAGAAGAAAACAAGTAAAACTGCCTAACATTCGTGCAATTTCTACAAGCTTTTGCTTGCCTAGGACTAGAGAGCAACAGAGAGCAACTCTGTTCAGCCTGTTTTTGGAAAGCAACTGGAGATGAGCTAGAAGAGTCACAGCATTAAAGCATCCAGCTGACACTTGAACAACATGTCTAAAATGAGCATATCCAGAAGCACCTAGTGGCTGAGGAAAAAAATTCCCCGCTTTTGCATTACAAGTCCTATTTTTAGATCACTGGTATTTTAAAATAAGGTTTTCAAGAAGAGTGTTTTTAAAAAAAAAACAGACAGAATTTACAGAACAAGACCAAAATGTGAAGTGCTGGATGACTGTGGGTGAAGGAAAAGACTTTGGCACAGGCTTCTCAGCAAGACAGCCTAGCCCAGGCTCCTGGCCAGGCTCCAGCTTTGGAAGCTGTCCTCAGACTCCTCCGAGATGACTATCGGCTCCTCTTCCTGCTCAAAGCTGTTGAGCAATAAAGCTCTGAGTTGTCAAACTGATACTGCTCTTTCAAGCAGAAGTGCTGTGATTCAGTCATCAGTGAAATAACCCTCCCGATACTAAAACTCCCAGAGCTGCTCTGGAATTAAAAGCATCATTATAAATGCAACAATTTTGTTTTATTAAGCTTTTTGGTGCATACTGGTTTGTTATTGTCCTTACTTTTGTGACCTTTCATTAGTAACGACTGACCACATAATACCGGAAATCTTTCACTACAAACAGGAATAAGGTTGTGCACTTCACAGCTACATTTTAGGAGCATGAGAAATAGTTTGAAAAATGGCTTTATTCCTTTGTTGTGTCATCTCAGTAAAGCAAGAGAAGAGAGGATGCTCGAGCACAACAGAAACCCTTAAAGTCATGAGATTGCCAAAGTCAATCTTGAATGATCCCTCCTTGCCCCATGGAAGCACTGCTTTCATCATGCTAATATTTATTCAGCATCCTAAAAAGTGAACCAGGATGTCCTTTGAGTACTGAAACTAACTCTATCTTGTCTATCAGTCAAATTTTTTTGTTTGTTTTGGGGTGTGGTTTTTTGGGAGTCTTTTGTTTTGTTTTGTTATTTCAATTAGCGGTTGGTTTGGTTGGTGTATTTATGTTTGGTTGTTTTTTTGTCTGTGTGTGGGTTTTTGTTTGATTTTTGTTTTCTTGTATGTTTATTTTCCAGGAAGATCAAAACTTCACATCTAAAATGTTTTGTTTTCCACACCAAATTCAAACTTCTATTCATGAGCACTTGTATCTCAGCACTGATTTCTCCTGGCTGTCTGTCTCACTGATTATTCCACTAGAAAGTATTTCCCCTACATAACATTTCCTGATTTGCTAAAACATTTCTAAGCATTACTCCTTTCCATGTTCTCCAAGTGTTGCTGTCAGGAACCTCCTAGCAGTGTGTTTGTGAATCAAAACTGGTATTTTAAAGAGAAAAAAAAACAGGAAAGGTCTAGCTTGCCTCTTAACTTTCTTAAAACTAGCATATTCATACAGCCAAGATGTCTGTAACAGATGTGCCCCTATTCTCTTTTTCTCCTCACCACTGCCTTTGCTACAAGAATGAAAGCCAACTATCACACCTGCAGCAGTCTCCAAGTGCCTGAGGACAGTTCTTCTGGTCCAGTGGTGCTGGAGGGAATCTGTGTTTTCAGAAAGATCTTTGAGGCACACAAACTACCATGATAATTTAGTTTTCTCCAAATAAATTGTAGAAGGGAGAATGGCAACTGGACTAAACATGCCTCAAAGTTGTGCCAAGGGATGTTTAGAATTAATATCAGGAAAAGTTTCTTCACCCAGAGGGTTGTTGAGCAGTGGCTGCCCAGGGAACTGATTGAGGCACCATCCCTGGGGGTGTAGATCAGGCACTTAGACACATGGTTTAGTGGTGGGCTTGGCAATGTTGGACTTAATGGTTGGACTTAAAACTCTTTCCCAACCTAAATGTTTCTAGGTGTCTGTTATTGAATTAAACCTCTATCTCCTAAATATCCAAGCATCCTTGAGAAATGACACAGAGAAATGCAATTAATCATCCAAATAGCTAGAAACAGATAAAAACTAGCTTTTATACCCAGGTTTTTCTGACCAAGGCCAAGTTTTTCTACGTAAAGAAAAGCAGATCAAAACTACCCAGTCCTTCTGATCTAAAGCACATTTCTGGTTGTATTACAAAAATTTCTTCTTTGGGATACACCCATTGGGAAGTTCCAGCATTTTTGGTCATGTTGGCTGTCAAAAATGCATGGAGCTTTGTTGGTGGGAAGGACGATTTTCTGTTTCCAGGCTCGGACTTATTATAGCTTAGATCAAACCCTGTAATAAAATACTTTAACAACCGCCAATTCTATCATATGCAAATACTTAAACTTCTACTGAATCCCCCAGCCTAATCAACCATCTACAGCCTTACTTACCCCGAGAACATTGCCAGAACTACATTTGTTCCTCATCATTTCATATTCTAGGCATGGACACAATGTAAAGTTCAGTTGTGTTCATCTCATAGCAGGAAAAGAAGTGTCTTAATGTAACTGAGAAAAAACAAATTTGTATATGTTGATATTTTCTGAAAACTAGATTTTAAACTAGCAGACCCACATGGGGATTTTGACAACCCTTATGAAAGCTTGGAAAGAGTGTGGAATACTACCAGATGCTCTTTTAAGAACCCAGAGTATAACCCCCCCAGACTGAGCTGCCTGTGGCCCTTCCCTTTGCCCCCTTCCAATAAAAGCCATAAATTTCTCCAGAGCGAAAGGGCACTGCTGGGTGTCCAGAGTTGCACCAGGCTAGCAAGGGCTGCTGCAGCTTTGCTACTGCAAAACGCGTGTCATTTCTCATTTTTGCCAGAGAAGAGAACCCATGAACAGTGACAAGGCTGCCATTAAGAGTGTGATGTCTCTGCATTACACACCAGCTCTCTAGTCTTCCATGAAAAGGAAGATATGAAAAAAAACCCCACCAAGCGAGATCTATTGCGTGAAAAAAAAATGCAGAATGGCATATAAGGAAAAATAAAACAGAAGGATGACAGTGTCTTTCATTTATAACACCACTTTTAAACTTTATTTTACCCTTATACTTTTTGGTAAATCAAGAAAGCTCACATGGACTCCAGGTGGAGCTGGGATGAGTGCATATTGACAGTAAGGGAATAAAGGTTTTCTCTTAAGCCATGTCACTAACTAATGACAGATCACTGAGATTTCTTTTTTAACTGAGTGGCTAGATAAGGAGGCAGCAGATAGTCTTCTAACCCCAATCTGTAACCACAATGTGGATATACAAAGCAGCCTGCAAATACATATAAATCTGAGAATTCTTAGCAGTGACTTGAAGCTATCACACCCTTAGCCCTTAGAACTCTTCTGCTCCAGAGAGCCACTTCCTTGCCTGCAGGAGAGCAGGACACCAGCTCTCCCTACCAGGTTTCACCCTGGCACCTCAGGCTGATCAGCAGAAGAGTTCTCATCCATAGCACTTCCCCCACCAGCTGTCAATCCTCCCTGCTCCTCACCCCTCCTTTCCACACTGCTCTCACTTTTTGATTTTCAAGCTTTTTGTCTCCAACTGTCCCCCAGTACAACCAACCACTTTCAATCTGCTGCTCCCATTTTGCCTTGTTTTATGACTGCTCTTGCATAAGCAAAGGGAACGTTCATTAGCCTGTAGCTGGTGGAGGTAACCAGACCTCCTGCTTTGCCCTTTTGGCTTCCCCTCTGCAAGTGTTTGTGTCCCAGCTCAGGAATCACCTAATAAAGTGGCCAGTGTCCAGGACAAACTCATAAATAGATTAATTGGAATATTTTGGTGAGGGCAGGGCAGGGAAGGGGGACACCCCCCCACCTCCCAAATAATGAAGGAAAAATGCACCAGTAGCCTGCAGGAGCAAAAGACAGTCATTTGCTTTCAGAACTCATTTGCTGTTGGGTAAATTATGAAATAAAATGAAATAAAATTATATTTCCAATTGCTGCCTCCGAGGGAGCAGAAGGGAATCAGGGAGGAAAGCATAGCTCTGGAGAATCAGGAGATATAGCTGCAGTTTTCAGTTCTGCTAGAGATATCCTCTGTCAGAAGCGCTGTCTCAGGCAGGCTGTAGGCTCGGCATTACGTACCCACGGTTTGGTGGATTCACTCTGCTCAAAACCACTCTGCCATTTTCAGGTGGAAGTTGACGTAGTTGGAGGTTTACAATCAACTATGTTCTGCTTTATCCTTTCTACTTACATTCTTTTTATCATACACATCACCAGGAGACATAAAAAAAAAAAAAAAAACCAAAAAAAAAAAAACCCAGAAAGAACGGTGCTAAGGACGGAAAATACAGACTTTTAATCTTGGAAATTGGTGCTAAGCCTTGTTAGGGACTGCAGCGTTCCCAGCGCAGATAAGCATCGCTCCCTCGTGTGGTTAAAACTCACTATTGCTAATTTAGCGGCACTGCAGATCTTTGCATGAAAATTCAGGGAAGAAAGGGTTATTTCCCGGGATTTACATCTCAATGCACAGTCACATACGCGTTCACGCATGCAAAAGTATGAGTACAATAATACACCTTGCACAGAGTTCACTCTGAACAGACAATTTCACCTTGTATCTGTGTTAAAAGGCTAAAAAAAATCATCTCCCTCAAAAGGCTGATAAAAACAGCAAAGAAAACTGGGATCTGATATGGAGAAATCTACAGCTCCTTACAAAAGAGGCTGTAAGGAATAGAGTTTTTCATATGCAAACACTGAATCTTTGCCCTCTAGATAACCAATCGTTAAACCCACAGAGTAACTTGAAAATTGAAGATGTGAAACTACTGGATCCTTCACAGGATTAACACACACCCTTGAATATCTTCTCAGAGTGTGCAGAATTCTATATAAGACTTCCTGTGAGTGTTCAGAGTCCACAGACCTCTTCAATTTACCTGCTAATTCACACCTGAATGGCATCTATGAGTCCAACACACAGTGTAATGACAGAGCCCCTTATTGCATGGAAGTAGACAAAAGATGTGTTACTAATGCTGTTCAACACAGCTGTGCCATGGCACCCTAATGCCTCAGAGCCCCCTCCCTTGTCCTGGTTTCCAGCTCCCTAGCACAACAGAGGATGCCTCTCATTTTGTCTCCATGCAGTGGACCCTTCTTACGCAGCTTAGCACAATAAGATTGCATAAACAGGACCCTACAGAAAAAAAACCCAAAAAACCCCCCCAAAGCCCCCCCCCAAAAAAAAACCAAAACCAAAAACCCCAAGAAAACAAAACCAAACAACGCAGTACTACTTCCAGTCAAACTGCAATTTAATCAACAGAACAGTGAATTATTTTCTATGCTTTCACTGCTAACAAATCAGAATTTATTTAAAAAGCCAAGTATATTAGGTTTACATGAAATACAATTTTGCAATAAACTCCTCCCCAAAAGCACTGGGGAGTGAAAATGGGAATAAGAAACTGAAATTGTTGAAATTTGTGTTCTCCTAACTCAATAGCAAGATATTTGAATAAGAAAGCATTATTCCATTGTATAGTATGAGCAAATATGCTTATTCACAGGAGTAACAGTCAACTCAGGTATTTCCAGCTGATATCAGGAAACGTTCAGATTTATCTAAAATACATAGATACTGTTATGTGTTGCAAAGAATGGCTTGAGATCAAGAATTAAAATACCTTGAACACAGGACATACAATGTCATTTAATCCCAGGCAAAAAAAGGAAACGTGCTCTCTGGGACTTTTCCACCCCACCTTCCCATTCAGAATATTTGTTGCATTCAAACATGCAAATGTCCTTGAAAGAGAAAAATGAAGAGAGCATAAAGGTGATATTTTAGGAACAAACTGGATCTACATATGTCCGTGCTTTCCAGGAACTTGCAGCTGCTATTTTTCCCTCCGTAGTGACTGTGGCTTGTCTCTGTCTTACAAGAAAACTAGACCCATCCCTACAGGAGTTTCCCTTCAAGCAGCCTCCCCACCCTCCCCCATCCTTAAGGAACCATAATTCAAGCTTAAATACTTTGGAAAGAAATTCATTTTCCTGCAGCATAGGAAGACTGATGCACAAACATTAGAGCAATCTAATTTTAGATCATTCAGACAATACGCTGGATCCTTACGCGCATTTATTTAAGGCTATTTATAGTCCTCCAGACACTGCTGGAAGTATAGTCATCCATTGTGGAGCTATTCTGCTGTGCTCCAGTTTGGGAGGGAGGAAGGGAGGGAGAGATGGAGGAGGAAATCAAGAGTCTGATTGTTCTGGGGAACACAGGTACAGAGGTGTTGGATGAAATGTTCATTTGCAGGCTGAACAGAGATCAAAAGTTCTGGCCGCTTAGCAACACTGCTGCTGCCAAGAACTGTAGGGGCACTGGAGAACTTGGAAGTCCCAAGCTGCACCAAATTACAGGCCCAGAGACAAGTGCTGCTCATAGCTGCAGGCATGGAAAAGGGACCATGTGCCAGAGCGGGGGGAAAAAAACCTCGAAAAAGTTTTTAGTCCTCTGGGGACATTTCTGAAGTAGAATAAATGGCTATACTGTACCTCAGAGCCTGAGTGTTGGAGTCAGCATCTCCCTTGAAGGCACGTGACTTCCAGAACAAAGTTCTTCTTTTTGCTGTAGGCACTTGAAAATTCATCTGAACACTGGCACCCCACAGTCTCTAGGTCTTGGTTATTAGAATGCCTCTCAAATCCCAACCTCCTTCAGTTCTTCTTTTTAGTTCATCTTAAAAAAAAAACCAACAACAACAACAAAAAACCACAAAAAACGCAGCACGTCTACATTCAGATGAATTTTAACAACACATTAGCAACACTTCTAATGCACACAGTGGTTGAACTGCAAATCATGCTTCATGGTGTCACAAAAGCCTTTGGCTCATCAGCTCCAGTTCTCCTGCTGTAAGATTAGAACATACTTTTTCTCCAGTTTGCCCTGCCTGATACACAGATTATCTTTTATCACATCTAGATGCAGGTCCTGGGGCCTCTAGCTATTCTAGAGCAGATGTGCTATTTTAACTCACAGTGTCATTCAGATATCCAGGTCAAAGGACTCCCACTTGAAATTACGGACAATCCAAAGCACTACAGCACAACATCTTGTTTCCATCACCATATGTCTTGAGTAGGAAAATCTGCTTTTGAGATTATTGGTGATTTTTTACAACCTTCCCCATGGATCTGGCTGTACAGAACTCAAGGCCTTACTGTTTTCCTATAGAGCAGCTATTGCAAGGCACAGCAAAGTACATTTGTAGGTCACAGACCCTTAAGTCAGTGTCCTAGTATCTGTGTGAGCTAAATACGATCTACTGTTTAAAGTGAAGCAGGTAGTAAGTTTAAAATCACTATACCAAGGCTCATAAAAAGACTTAGATCTTTGCTCTCAGATCTAAATCTGCTTTTGGAAGTGTTAGCCATCCGATGTTGCTGTGATCAAACCATGCTGCTTGGGACTCCAAAAGATAGCTCCTCACTTGAAGAAAACAACTTTGCATTTTATGAAGTTGCCATGAACAAAGATGAGTGACTAGTAAAATGGGAAAAGGACAAACCAAACCAGCATAATAAGGTAGCTCTGTCTTGAAGATTTTTGTTTCTAAAAATTATGTATTGTAGATTAGTTATGACCCTTTAAGAACTAGCTGATTTCCAAAGAGATCCAAGCTACTCCCAGCAATGTGGGAGGGCCAGCAGTGCTCCTGCCAAAAGGGGTGAATTGATTATGCTGCCTTCTTTCAAGACCTCATATTCCCAGACCTTTGAAACATCCAGAGCTTGCTACTGAAATATTGCAGAACTAAAGTTTCAAAGCTAGCTTCACTTGCATATAAATGGTACTCTCAAAGAGTATTTTCCCAAATCATATGAAAAAATGTTTTGATAGCAATAACAGAGAACAACCACTGCACAAGGACTCCACTACAAACAAAACCAACAGACCACTAGAGTGAGCATGGCTGAGGAAGATCAGGCTGCATTCAAAATAAAGTCTTTCACTTTGTTTTGGCAAGTCACTGTTTATTTTCCTTGTGAGGAACTACTGTATCCCTAATCAATTAATATGCCAGCATATTATGCAACTCTGACATTAAACATCTGCAGGTAAGACTGGATGCCATCCAGAGGGACCTGGACAAGTTCAAGAATGGGCCAGGCCCATGGGAGTTTCATGAGGTTCAACAAGACCAAATGCAAAGTGCTGCACCTGGGTCGGGCCAACAGCTGGTCTCAATAGAGATGAAGAGCAGTCCTGCTGAGAAGGACTTGTAGGTGCTGGTAGATGAGAGGCTGGACATGACTTAGCAGTGTGCACTTGAAGCTCAGAAAGCCAAAAATGTCCTGGGTTGCATGCAAAACAGCAGGGTGAGGGAAGGGATTCTGCCCCTCTGCTCTGCTCTGGTGAGACCTCACCTGCAGTGCCACATCCAGCTCTGAGGTCCTCAGCACAGACAGAATATCAGCCTGTTGCAATGAGTTCAGAGGAGGCCACCAAGATGATTGGAGGGAATCTCTAAAGAGGAAAGCCTGAGAGAACTGGGATTGTTCAGCCTGGAAAACAGACAGCTTAGGGGTGACCTAAATGGGGCCTTGTGTACCTGAAGGGAGACTATAAGAAAGCTGGAGGGGGACTTTTAACAAGAGCAACTAGTGACAGGACAAGTAGAGATGGATTCAAACTGAAAGACAGTAGGGTTAGGTTAGATATTAGAAATTCTTTTCTGTGAGGGTGGTGAAGCACCAGAATAGGTTGCCCAGAGAAGTTGTGGATGGCCCATCTCCAGAGGTGATCGGGAGTAGGCTAGATGGGGCTCTGAGTAACCTGGTCTAGTAGGTGTTCCTGCCCATGGCATGGGGATTGGATCTTTAAGGTCCCTTCCAGCCCAAACCATTCTATGATGTGAAATATATAGCAGAAAAAAAGTGGTTCAAAATAGAAAAAAAATCAAATCTAGAAGTGAATGAAGTATATTAGGCTATACTTCCCAATAAACTTAATATATAAGGTCAAAAATTAAGCATTTAGGTGAACTAGAAAAGGTACATAAAAACACACATAATCACAGGTACAGAACAATTTCTTCACAAGAAAATACTAAATAGAGAGGGAACCCTCAAGCTTGTAAAAGAGAGGTCTATAAAATAAAGCCTAATATGAGAGCGATGAAGAGGGAATGATTATTCACTACTTGCAACTCACACAAGGAAATCATCAGGTTTAAAGCACAAGCCACAGGAAATATTTTTTCCAAACAAGGCATAGTTAAATTGTGTAACTTATTGAGTATTGTGGATGCCAAGTATTTAAATGGGTTCAAGAGGGATTACACAAATGCATGTAGAATACTTCTATTGGTGGCTATAAAAAAATTAAAAGACAGTTTTGATGTACCAGATGCTTCAGAAGCCTGTAAAGTGATAACTGCCAGAAAGTAGGGGGATGAAACATGAGGACACTTCTCACAGTTTTACATCCCTCCCTAAAGGGCCATGAGTGCCAGATAGCAGAGCACATGGTCCTCTGGATTTGTCCAGGACAGCAGCTCTTTGCAGAGAAGCCTTACAGCTGTGGAGACGAGAAGTCTGCTGGGCTTCCCTGTAAGAGGAACTCCAGGGTTAATCATAGTTTCTCTGGCCTTCACTGCAGCTCATTCTCATGACTTCACTGACTTGTGGGGCAGAGAAGGGGAAGAGCGGAGAATGAGAGAGCAGAAGCAGAGTGCCAAGAGAACTATGGCACCATTTGTGATGCCTGTACAAATGACACCATTTCCTCTACCTTCTAAAAAAATATTCCTCCAGAAAGCTTCTGAGAGTTTTCTTGACAACACAGACAGTTTACAATGTCTGAAGATTTTTTTTTTTTTTTATGACATGCAATGAACAAAATTTAAATACCAGTGCCAAGAATTAGAATGATTTACATCATTCTCTCCAGGGTGGGGCATACTCTATTCTCTACTCAGAGGCTCCTAATGTTCCCCATGCTGCTAAGCTGTGTTTATCGCTGTAAATTAAAAGGTTTCCATTTCAAATCTCTGAAACTCTTGAAGCAGAGCAGGCTTGGTAGTGGGGAACAGGGGGGTATGTATTCAAGTCCTGAGGGAATCAACTGCTTCCAGCACAATCTCAGCTCCTGGCTCCTGCTGCATTCCTGCAGGTCTCAGTGCAGCCATTCATCTCCAAAGCGATAGCCAGAGCAAGAGGAGAATGCTTGATACTGTACCTTCTCAGTGTAAGCATTGCAGGTCTTTGGGCCTGTTTTCAACTGCATATCCATCGATGTGGAGCCACACAAATTGACGTTTCACACACCGTCTGTCTCAGAGGGCAGTGTGGCAACGCCAAGCCAATGATTAGGCCAGCCTAAGTTGAGTATCTACTCAACCTGTCGCCATCAGTTTAATGAGTTACAAAACAAAGCACATTCATAGTTCATAGCATGATTCAGATAGTTTGTAATTTCTTAACAGGGCTACCCAAATCCAGATGTTCAGGAAAATTTTGCCCAGACTCCACCAAAATCCCAGGAAATTCCTGACAGAGAGCCATATTTCTTATTATTTTTCCAGAGATATATTTCCCTGCACTGCTTTCTGGCAGCAAAAGCCATCCTATCAGGACCTAGAGCCAATGCAGGATTTTTATTTTTATTTTTATTTTTTTTTTTTTGGGACAGACTACAATAAAATTACCCCAAAGACAACTACAAAAGTTAGTGGACTACCTTGTTTTCCAACGTCACACCAAAACACCTTTTTTTTTCTATATAAAAGAAGGAATGTGTTAAAGAAAAAAACACTTCCTTATTATTGTAAAAAAAAAAATATCTGCAGGCTGCAACTTTTAACTTGTATTTTCTGAGAAGATGTTTTAACTACTACAGGCTAAGTTTTCATTCAGCTCCTGCAGCATCTAAAGGGAAATGTCCAAAAGCAAAGCTCCCACTGAACAAGCATCTCCCACTGGCAGATAAAAGCTGAAATTCTAGTGCAGGAAACAATTTCGTAAGGCTTTCTAACAAAGAACTTCATTTTGAAAGGACTAAAAATTGGGGGAAATAGGGAGAGCAGGTTTTCTGTATTTTCTTCCACCCCAAGCATCCAGCAAAGAAAGCAACATCTGCCACAGTGCTGTGTACTTGCCTACAAAACTGATCTCAGACAGCAGATGTAATCTGAGGCTTACTTTGCACTCTCAATGCTGCTTTTCATCTAAGGTGTTGCACTTTTGGGCTGAGATAAAAGCTTTAATACTGGACGCCTACATCCTGTTCTCTCAACCAGAAGTGAGGAAGTAGATTCTTGCCAAATTAGGGCACCTTCCAAGCCCTCCACAATATAACACAGGTTTTACTACTATGTCAAAACAACAAGGTGATTGGTCTAATTTAATTCAGTGCTCTTTTTTCTGAGTTACAGCGGAAATGCTTCTTAAAAGACAACAAAAATTTTTCAGTGAAAATGCAGCAAAAAAGTCGGCCTTTGGAGAGACTCTTGCTGGCTACCAGTCACCCGGAGCCAAACGCAGCTGTCACAGGCTTTGGTGGCCTCTAGTGGCTGTTTTCTCCACATCCCAAGCTCATCACATGATTTGACTCCTAAGAGTCCATCTGCTCCACTTCCCATCCGTACTTGCTGGATCACTCCAAACCTGGCATCAGAGTGAGACGATGATACTGAGAGGTGCAGTAAGGGAAAGATAAAGTAGGAGTTGTTGCAATCATCTTAGATGCCATGTAGCCATTCAGATCTACCTGTCCTCACCACCTACAGTAGATTTCCTGTCAGCTGACAAGTATAAACAGTGGCAAGTGGCTCTAGGTTTTGAAATTTCGTGTTTTCCATTGATTTCCGAACACAATTTTTTAAAGCCACAGTTTAAGCTATGATGTCTCACAATGAAATCAAGAACAAGACGTGTCTTCATGAAAGACTAATCTTCACTTAACATTGTCTTTCCATTAGTTTGAGGATTTAAAAGTTACAAATACAGGTTTTAAGAATGAAATATTTTAGTTCAACAGTTCTTCAAAAGCTACAATCTGATGTGCCTTGAAGCGAATACAGAGCTCATGGGATCTGTAAACATCCCTTCTACAATGTATCAAAGCAAACCTGAGGGAAAGTAACATTCAAGGCAAAAGTTTCCTAAAAGCAGTCTTGACTTTCCCTAAATTGGGTACAGTTCTCAGATCCCACCACACGGCCAAATTACCAACAGAACAGTGCGGAGGCTCCAGTTCAGATTGGATGAAGTTTTGCTCTTCTATATTAGGGAAGCTGAAGTCTACAAAGGCATTAAAAATTGTTCAACTGAAGGGAGTGGAGACACCAGAAAAGGAAGTTCCCAGGCTGCACCAGACACCCAGCACAGCTCTTGTTCTCCAAGATCATGGTTACTCTCTCAAACTGGAAGGTGCTACTCAAAGGACACAAAATGCTGCAAAAACATTACAGCAAACAAGCACCTCCCTTCCCGAGGAAGGACCAACGCAATTTTTCAAGCAGACAGAAGGTTTAAAAACCAGTCCTGAACTCCAGATAATTTTGTGCAAGTTCCAGCTCCAGCCCGAGTCATTACAAGCCATTCCTCTTCAGCCTAAGCGGATTTCCTGTCTCTGATGTTCACTGGTTCAAGTGAATACCCCCAAACAAAACTGTATTTGCCTTTGAGCAGAATCTCCCTGATGCTGCTGGACTGTAAGCAAGGCCAGAAGCAATTTACATGCTTCCATTTTTGTAACAGACTATTCAAGCACAGTTTTAATTCGATACTCTTTATTATGATATCCAGGAAAACAATAACAAGGTGATTGCTTATTACAGCTTCCACGGACTGGGGCTCCAGACCTCATTGTCCTGGGTACACACACGCGCACGCACACACACGCACGAAAGACAACCCTTGCCACAAGAACTTACAATCTACACAAACAAAACAAAGGTAATGATTAATCAAGAAACAAAGAGGAGGAATCACCTGCGTGAGAACATGAGTTAAGTTTTGGCTTGGTTTCTAGTCTGGAGTTCAAGAGTTGAAATTCCTACCCTGTTACAGTATTCTTATTACCATGGGCTGAATATTTATCTGTTGAATACAATGCAACATACAGCCTTCAACTTCAAAACAAATATAAGGAGACACAAAGCTCTAGGCCGTAATTTTTCAAGTGGTATACAGCAAAACTAGTCTAGAGATTCAGAGATCTTAGGTGCCCAATTTCCTAAATGAGAAAGGCAGTGAGTGAACTGCAATATGCAAAGCAAAACCATCCAGGAATATCAACTTCTGTTAAACCAGACGGACTAATATTTTTTTTCAATTCAGTATATCAAATTGCCTAACACTCTTGAGTGTGGCATGAAGAAGTAACAACTGCGTTGTGCTGAATGACAATGCCTGACTTTTAATGTTAACCACAATAAATACGGACAAAGAATGAATACTGAAACACTATTGAATTATAAAGCTACACTTTAGCTGCTCTGATTCTGCAAAAAGTTTCAAACACATAAAGAAGAAAAAGGAGTTGTCATTTCTGGCACTCACATCACAGGCTTGCCATCCTTGAGCTGGATAAAACTAAAGTATCTGCAGAAACCTAAAATAAAAGTGACAGGACACATAGAAAGAGATCAAGAGCAAGTGTATTGGATTCAAAACTAGGCCGTAAGCCTTTTTTTTTAAACCAGAAATAAGAGTTGTTGCCTTTTGAATTGGCAACATCAAAAGAGCTTCTCTAAAAGGCAGAAAGCAGTTAGTCTACTGCTGCTGCAGCCCAGCACTCCTTACCCATTGTCCACCAAGGGGAATGGACAGTGGCAGATGCCAACAGCAGTCCTATTTCACCCACAACAGCACTTGCTATGTGCATGTGACTTATATCCAGTTGTATTGCAATTTATTCATCCTAAAGAGTTTCAGTTCCCATTAAGGAGGTTCTGATGACACTCAACATATTGATGTGCTTATTTCTTTTGCACATCTGATCCAGAAACACTCCAGCACTATTTTAATTCTGAAGAGCACACAAATTTCCTTATTGTGCACAGATTTAGGGTTATCAGATCCAAAACTGAGTAGTTCAGGGAGCAGTGTGAAGAGGGGATACTCACCAGACATCCACAACAACTTACAGTATATAAAACAACCCCACCAACAAACTGACAAGCATGGGCTAATCCAGTGCTCTAAAGATAATCCATAGATCACGATGTAAGAAATTCAAATATGATGAACAGATGATAACTGACGTCAGTCCTTTCAAGTCTTTTTCTTTTTAAAGGATTTTCTATATATTCCCCAAGCCTTCATTTTGTAGGACATTCTTATACTCTGAACCAGAAATAACCTAAATATTTGCATAACAAGATTCAGGCATTAAACCACAGCCCCCCCCTCCAGATACCATCTCTGTATGCAGGCTCCCACAGCCTGTAAATTTTATAAATATCACCACTGTCTCCACTTTGTGTTCAAGTCCCTTCAATACTGACATTTTCCAGAGAAAACAATTAGGACAGCAATGATCGCCACTGCATAGGGAGCCTATTGAAACTGCCAACCTCCAACATTTACAACACAGGCCCAAAGGGCTGAGTCACAAATGGAACCAAACCCAAGTATGACCTAGGAATCAGCTGGTGAACTTCCTGAAAACAGGAAAACAAAATAAGAGAAACCAAACAATCCTCCCCTCCATGTACCAAGACACGTGTACAAGTGCAATTCTTGCAAAGCTATCTGGAAGACCTCCTCCAGTACATAAGGGGTTGATGTGGACAAAAACAAAACAAAAAAAAAACCAACAAACCAAAAAAACCCACAAAAACAAAAACAACAGAAAACAAAACCAAAACAACCCCACAGTTTCCTGGCTCTTAAAGAAAGTATTGTTGTTTGCTTGATCCAGGACAATTTACATTTTCAAAATCCCTATTTCTACACTGCCAGTATCCTCTTGCACCGCTTGGAAACCCTGATGACAGATAAAATGTATCTCAGTACAGTGGTAAACCACAATGAGTATTTCCCCTTCCCCCACAAGATCTGAAAAAAATATCATTAATACTCAGTGGATTTGGCATGGAGGAACTACCAGAGAGGCCAAGTCCCTTCTGGTACTGGTAACTGGAAGCTTTTAAAGATCTCTCACACTGTAATTTTTAAGCAACATGCTGCTGAAAGCAGCAGCTGCCTTAGAACCTGATAGATCTTTACCCTGCAACTTTTCTTCTTGCTTATACATAATTACTTGTAAAATTCTGGGGTTACTATCAGGCAACTCACCCAATGGAAAAAAAACCCCAAACACGCTTGTTTTCTGGGGCACCAGCTCCCTGGCCTAGCTCACCATGCAACCAGAAAGGCTTGTGCTAGCTAAGGCGAGGGACAGAACCACAATTCTGGCAGCAACCTAGATTACTTTCAGGCTAGCATGGCTATGGAAATCCTTCCTTCCCTTTCATATCAAGTTTTGACCCCAAAAAAATCAACTCAGGGGCAGTCAGTCAGAAATCTTGAAAGAACAAAGGACTGCAGATGTGTATTGACCCTTTTTACAGAAGTCCAATTACCTGTACCAGAGGACCACACTGCTTATTATGATTCTGGGTACTATAACTCCATAAACACAACTAAAATTTTCAAAGAAAAAGAGTATTTAGAAAAAATACCAAATGTTTACAAATAACTGCTGATTTTCTAAATGCATTATCCCAACATACATAATTTACCTTCAGCATAACCTAAAGTGAGAAGAAATAGCCTATGCATTTTCTCTGGTCAGCAAATTCCTTCACCATTCCTAAGTCTGGGCATGGGATCATCAGAAAAACAGTATTTCCAAAGAATATTTTCACATTCATGAATGATTCACACAGGAGAAATCTGTCTTTGCAACCAGTCAAGGAGAAAGTGTCCACATGAAAACTAAAACTCTGAAAATTAATTTCAGCTGCTCTGTACTCCTTGAAATTAAATATAATCACTTTAAAAGTAAAATACTGGTTTTGACAAAATATTCTGGGACATAAAACACACACACATTTGGGGGTCAAAAAAGGCTTGATCTGTTGTTAAATCTTGACAAGTTTTTAGAAGATGGGGCAAAGAGAAGGAGGTTTAAGAAAAAACCAAACCCAGAAAGCCTTATCCACTGTCTAATTATTCAATTCAAATCCATCTAAATGGACAAAGTTTTCTCTTTGTGGGACCTGGTAATTGACAAGGATAAATTAACTACTGCCTATTTTATTTGGCATAGGATATAATAATGAACTCCTCAGTCATTTCCATTTCTAATTTTCTTGATGCCATAATTAAGGAAACATGATTAGATAACTAATCTTCTTCCATCTTACTGAATCCCAGATTACAAGCAAAGAGCCAAAAATTCATCTGAAAATCAATTTTAAGCAATTCAAAAGAAGTTATCCAGCCAAACAATACTCTTACACTAAAACAAATAATATCAAACTAGAAATCTCAATATCTTTTAAGTTTATGAATGCTTCCATCCCAAGACAGATAATCAAAAATTACTGGTCTTGCCTCATCAAACATGATAAATATGTATTTTTAGTTATGAGAGAAGAGACAGAAAATACTGGCTTCCAAGACTCTAACCAAATTCTAGAACAACTGTTGTTACTTTCTGTTACTTGGCAGACACCAACAACTCCTATAAGGCAATGATGAATATTAAGCCATTGTGGAACAAAAAGTGCTTTTGTAAATGTCCAAATGACAAGAAAGTCCTTAAGGCCAAAAGGAGAGAAAAAAGGAATGTCAGTATTAACAGTCAAGAATATATTCTTCTGAAGTTTTTGGAAATTAACCTGAAGTTTACATTTCAAGACTACTGTGCCAAAGAATGAGGTTTATAAGAAATAGTTTGCCTTAGGGAAACAACTATTACAACCCTCAGACTCCTATAAGTCTTGAAGATCTCAAGAAGTACCTTAAATGCTTTCTTCATAATTTGTTCCTCCACCCTTTATGATTCTTTCAGCCCCAGTACAACCAGACATCACAAGCAAACTGATTTAGAATCCAAGCACCAGACTAGACACTTAAAATTTACCCCCTTTGGCTTAAGGTACAAGTTGAGAGCAAGGCACACAGAATCTGTGAAGGTTTTTCTAGAAACATCAGACACAAAACATGACTTTGAACAACAAGTATATAATGTACATGATTCTCTCAAAATTTCCGAGTTCCAGTTTTCCAGTTTCGTGGTCAGATTGGACAGATTCACAGTTCTACCCCTTCCAATCAAGACATGGGATATCTACTTCTGCTGAAGCAGACTGGGCATATTAGAGGGAACACTGCCCCAGAGTTCTCAAGCTAAGCAAGTACAAGTCTGCCAAGTCCACTTCAGGAGCTGTGAACCAGACACTTGGGAATTGTGACTGTAATCAGCTGAAGCATGTAATAAATTATACTGTAATAGCTCTAAATAGCACTAAACAACTGAAGAATGGATAGTTACTTGTAGTGAGGATTTTGTACTAGAAATGTTTATTCTGAATAGTAAGCAATTGAACTCTAGAAAATACAGAATGCAGATTTATCACTTTGTTGGGTATAAACTCAATTATAATAACAGTTTTTAATTAAAATTATTTTATTTATCAGCTTGATTGCTCATAATTACTCCTTAATCAATAAGCAGTTCAATACTTGGGTTAACTTGATAGAGTAATTCAGCAACTTCTTCTTAGGACTGCAGTAACTGTCTCACTCATTCACAAGTGAAACAGGTCGAATTATACCCATTACAAAAGTGTACAGAGGAAACGTTATCTGCATATTAAACTGGAAAACCAACTGGCAAAGTTTCACATTGAATACAATTATGAAAGACAGTGGAAAAAACCTTAAATTTAGATTTTTCCAGTTGTAACAGAGGTCACAATAAATCAGTTTTAAGAAGGTGTAGCTTTTAAATATTTTTTCATAAAAATATATATAGGAGAAATCAAACTATTTCCTAACAGAGGTGAAACAAAGCAAAGCAGTTAGAATAAAGGAATGTTTCTCATCACTTGATCCATTTATCTAATTCCCTCTTCACAGAGCATTATTTGCCTCCCAAAACAAACACAACACATCGTAACAACCTCCACCTGTAAAATCAGACAGACAAGTTTTCAGAGAAGGTCCAACGTGCACTAATTCCCCAAGATACTTACACTTCAAAAGCACAGACAGGAGCGGACAGTGCTACTCAAATCAGCTCTTTCTATGACCATACATGCTCCCTTCTAATTTTCAGGTGCTAAAAGCTGTATCTCATAAAGGTGTTGTGTTCCTTGTAAGAGATTTCTAACCAACAAACAATAAGACTCTGCAACATTTCCAATTAGTTCAGTTTTGTTTTAATGATATGGGGCAATTCTTAGAGCAAACATTGTGCAGCTAGTAACTACCAAATAAAGATGTCTATTGGTGTGGTCTTGGAATCCCAAATTGAAACACAAATTTGAGTCAAGGTAATTAACTGAAAACCCAGAGTATCTGAAAATGCATACTATGTTTTTACTTCAATTTTGCATTACTTCTTGAGGAACTTGGAAAAAGTGAAGTTGGTAGGACAGTATCACCAAGATTACAAAAACTGGAAGGAAATAATACACTGCAACAGTGATCCTCATTAAGTGAGTTATTTCATCACAGTAAATATTTAAAAAAGCATCAATGTTTTTTAAAAAGTGTTGAATCCTCCCCCCAAGTATTTGAAGTGAGATAAACCCTTTTCTTTAGTCAAAATGGTTTTTTAAAAAAAGTTTCTCAAAACAACAGCAATAATCAAAAAACATGAATTGTATTTTCTTTAATCCGTAATATCTCTAGTGCTGAAGGGCCATCCATGTAAAAAGCAGATTCTTTGGGGACATTAGTCAATTAACTTAATAAAACCCAGTTTTACGAGGATTTATCCTTCCTGCTGCGAGGCGAGTCTGCTCCGTTTGAGGTCACTGTTCCATTTATTCCATTTTCTAGAAAAAAAAGAAGAAAACACTTTTCAAATATAGTGTGATGCTTTATATATTGGGTCCTACACAAACAGCCTTTAACTTCTTTTCTGATTTTTTTTTCTTTGTTAAACCTCTTAATTATCATTCAGAGTGCAACATTATACTGAAGTTTTTACAACGTGCAATATTTCAAGTTTACTGCAATAAATTCCAGTTTTCTGATGTGGCCAGACACTGAAATGTGTGCATTATACACATGGGGACTGAAAATCAAGACCAGTTATGATATTTTAGAAGATATTCTGTGAAAAAGTAAAGTACAACTTGAGGATGAAATGAGACAGTTCATATACATAGTATATACACAGTTCTCTGCTACAGGTCTTAATTATTTATCCCACCTAACTCATAATTCTTGCTAAAATTATACTCCTTTGCTTAGCTTTACAAGCATTTGATATATAGAGGAAATCCTTTATATACAGATACACTCCAAATTTTTAAAGCATATACTTTTAAGATACAGAATTAATTTATGTTATGATGACAACATTTACATACACAAGACAGAATTAAAACACTAGCTCAGTTTGCAATGAGTATGTGTAGGTGGAAAGAGTTCAAGGTCAGGCACCTATCCAGCTGCAAGTCTTTACTTCTATGCCACTTCAGAGGTAGAATATCTCAAGTTTCCCCTACACCAACGATGCACAATCTGTGGATTCATAGTGCATACAACCAGTAAAGTGGAGCAATGTGATACCATTGGGAATTAAAAGCACCTCCTTTATTCATTTTCACCACAACCAAGGAAACAGATGTTGCCTGACAGTAACTATATTTATAAAACAGACCTAAAGAGCACAGTGCATAGCCAGCTGCAGTGCTTGCAGCCTAACATCTCTGCTCTGACTCATATCATTCTGACTTCAAGCAACGGCTGCTGGCTTTTTGGGCACTTTAAAGAAATTACGGTGTGTGTATTTATACATTTTTACAAAGGATTGGTTAAACTTATTTTTTCCATCCACAGACGTGCTGAAGGTCACTAGAGTGTGTCCAGTCTACAAAAACAACTGTTAGCCTCACTCTTTCTCCCACGACACCCAAATGCTCCCATTTATGCAAACAAGCAACCACAAAAAAACCCAAGGAGAACCACACATGAGCATGAGACCAGACTCAGGCCCAAAGAGTCCAAGTCTGCTTGACCACATATCTGGCTGTAAATGACACCACGATTTTAAGCCTACATAAGGTGGTCTTTGGATATTTCTGAAAAGGTTTGAATTATTTTTAAATAAAGAAACCTACTAACAATTAACTAGACTGAAGCCAGCTAAATGAAATCACATTTTCTTACATAGTTTAGGTAAAACAAAGAACATGAATCAGCATGTGGCTTGATACCCCACCTACAACACCAGCAGGATTTTTCTACTGTCATTTCTTGCTTTTGGCATAGACTGAAAGTAACACATTTTATTGTGCCCTGGCTCCCCCAAAAAATTCAAGCTCAAAAAAACCCCCAGAAACAACAAACAAAAACCAAACAAAAAAAAAAGGAGTATTTTAAACAGTTCAATTGCATATATTACTCTTTCAAAAACACTGCTTTGCTGCACCCTATGCAAGTGTTCTGAACAGACAACATAACAGGAGTATTCAAAACAGAAGAAAATTTGAATGAACGGAGTTATTTTATTTCCATTTAAAATAAGGAATAAAATTCTTCAGTGTTCAAGACAGGCATAGTTCAATTATTCTGTGAATTAAACCACAACTCCAATTAATTGACTTTTCCACTATTTGTTTACCACTTGCAAGTCTCCATTGAAGTTGGGTGAAACCCAGCAGATTCACTAAACTACATGAATGAAACAGACTAAAAGATTTTAGAAGTTATTACATTTCTGACTCCCTGATTAAATCACCATAAAGGCACATATTTTAAAATTATTTGACATAAAGGCCTAAATTAAAAACAAACAAACAAACAAACAAAATACATATTGAGAAGGCCATGAACATGTAGCTCTGATTAAACAGGACACGTACATAGGAAACTACCTTCACTCAATTATAAAAAAAAAAATTCCAATTGAATTTTCAGATTAAAAAAAATCCTAACTATACAAAAGCCAAGTTGTGATAATTACAAATTATTCTAAAAGGAGTCCAGCAGTACTCTAAAACATATAATTTTAATAAAAATACAAACTTGGGAGAAAAAAAAATATTGATCTCCCACCACAAATCTCAGTTCTCAGTGCAAATGGTCTTGACACACTACTTTCAATATATCAAAAAGTGGAACACGTTGGTAATACATGACTGGGAGAAAAGGGTCATGCTGAAGAAAGCTTTTGAAACCACTTCTGCCATTTCAAAAGGGTACAGAAGTTATTCAAGCTGGCAATGAAATACACAGACACTGAACTGTTGCTGCAACAGATACACTAAGTACAGGGATTTAATTACTTTTTTTTTTAAGAGCACATAATTTTTTCACGGAGGAAAGATCATTCTGTTCATCTTTCATACCCTTTCCATGAAAAGGGTGTGACATAATTTAAAAGTCAACTCTGGACTCTTCCGTTCATTTCCAAATGCTTCGACACAGGTTTAGAGTAGTGAGGTGTTACTACCTTTCCTTAAAGAAAGGAAATTATCAACTTCTGTTTTTTCTAAGAACAGTCCAACACAAAACTTTTTACTGCGGGGATCATCAAACCATCTCTTTGCTCTAAACCCTCAGAATTTCATAGCAATGAAAAACAAGTTGAAATCCACTCCAAGAAAATTTTACAAATAAACATCTAAGAGAACAGATCTAAAATTGCATCTGTTCCCTTTATAAAAGGGAACATAAGTATGACACATTTTGTTCAAGTAATGAAATTAAAGAGAATAAAAATATCATGCTGCATTAACTAAAAAAAAACCCAGTAATTCCTTAATTTGGGCAGTTAGAAAACCCAAGAATATATAGTGGTTTTTTTCCTAAAAGTCTATTCTTCCCACAGTAATATTCTTCAGTACTGCTTCTGTAGCTGAGTCATCTCAAGTTAAACACATAATGCTTCTTCAGCAACCTGAAGTTGGTTTTGAGAAGTCAAGGCAACAGAAAAACTGAAACTACAAACCTCTTTCTTTTCTGGAGGTCTTTCCTTTAGCTGATACAAACTTCTTTTTCACTGACTGAGGCTGAGAAGAAGAATGCTCTCTCCACCTCCGAAGCTGGAAATTAATGAACTTCCACATCATAAACGCTTGAGTCATGCAGATTGAGGCCAGCACACTGATTCTAGAAACAAATAATAGGTGAAGTTTTATCAGTAATTCTACCTCATTATTCAAACAGAAAAGGAAGGTAGAACACCTCAGGTTTTTTGGCAACTTACACCTCCCCTGCATTAACATCCATTTTCTAAGCTAAAAGTTTGCTTGCATAGGGTGGCACTGGGCTTAAGCACAGATGACCAAAACTAGATACAGAGTGATAGTGAAATCTTTGCCCATCAAAACTGGCAAGTAATAGGTTTCTTTCTTGCTGTCTTTCTCAGGATTACTCTTAGGGTACCAGATTGCAACAGCTGAAAATGGTTCAAGAGTATCTTGCAGCTCAGAGCACCAATTTTGCAAGGTAATGCTGACATTGTCAAAGTTTCAATAACTTATTTTTCTGCACTCAGAAGAAGGCCAGGCAGTCAAAGCACACAGCAACAGGAGCCATTATAAAGGCAGAGAAAGAGGCAGTAATCTTTAACCAAGACCAAAGCTGCTCTGGACACAATGCCTTGACCTCTAAAATAAACCCACAGCAGTGATATCTAGAATTCAACTTATTAATTTAAAACATTTGAAAGTAGTGTCTGTAATTGGATATTCCTTNAAAAGAGTAACTAGTTACAGATTTCTCAGGTGTAGACTAAATTCAGTCCATTCATTTTACCGTGCCTTAAAAGTTTCTTACATAAACTATTCCTATTGATCCCACTGGTTGCATGAAAACACTCCATCAATCAGAATTACTGGCATTCGTACCATACCATTTACATTGTGTTATTTAACACGAGTTTGCAGCACATGCTTAAGAAGTGTTCCAGGTTTACTATACCTAACAGCCAGGATATTAAAGTTCCCAGTACTGAAATTCAGCTGCTGATCTTCTGCTCTTGCCAGTCCAAAGCCAAAAGTGAGGACTGAGAGAATCAAGGTGAGAAGCCTTCCCAAAACAAAAAGAACTGCCCACAGTGAAAATCTAGAAAAAAAAATACCACAAATACTAAATAAACTTTCCACTGAAAACACATGCACTAACAATGCAAATTCTTATCCCTCATCATGCAAATTTGTTTGAAATGTAAGAATTTACCTAAATGTATGATTTTACACCTATCTTAAATGCATCTTCTATTATGTTATGAAAACTGATTTCAACTCAGTGGAAAGCGCTTTCCTGTACTATTAGAACAAAAGCACATTTTTAGTTCCTACAGAGCTGGCTGTATTAACAACCTACCCTGTTCCTCCAAAACTTAAAAAAAAAACCCCACACTAGTATACATTGAGAGATTTTATTTCATTTAATACTGTTACTAGTATTTACTTAAGTAGGCTGAAACAAGGTAAAAAGTATACCGGTGGTATAGAAATATAAGTACTAACACTAGTCTGGAGAACTGTGGTTGCTAAAGGAACATTGGACTTCCTTGTGATTTTGGTTTCTGGTTAGTTAAATGCAAAAGGCTCTAAGACAGAAATGACACAAATTTTAGAGATAAAGACTATTTACCCTTTCTGGTATTTTTCATCACTGAAGTAGAAAAGACGGGATATGTGGAAAAGAAATTCAACGAAGTAATGCAATACCAGAAGAACAAGTCCAAGATGGGTCAGACTATCAAAACAAATAAAACAAACATTTAGACATTTTGGTAGATATTTAAGGCAGAGAATGGAGCCATCAAAAGCTTACAACTGACTTACTTCAGGAGATAGGCTCCAGCAATATGAAAGAGGTAAAGTCCAATGTAG
Source organism: Aegithalos caudatus (assembly GCA_013389925.1). Taxonomy (NCBI): domain Eukaryota; kingdom Metazoa; phylum Chordata; class Aves; order Passeriformes; family Aegithalidae; genus Aegithalos; species Aegithalos caudatus. The sequence goes on from WEIU01022010.1 coordinate 341,721, forward strand.
ACAATCTGGCGAAAGATATCTTCCTATTTGGAAGAAAAAAGTGACCATGATTTATAGACAATGTTACACAGTATTGTCCTACGTTATCTGTTATTACAAACTATTCCCTAGTCTCTGAAATTCTTCTTGGTGTATCAGCTACTTTAGCTTAGCCTGGTGTGGCACTGAATTACTCAGCCTGGATCATCTAATTCCACATGTAACTTATTGCTCACTTACCAGTGATATTCAGTACCTTACACATGCTACTGTGAGAAAAGGCATCAAACATGGAAAGATGCTTTTCAAAAGGATCCACTTTTATTTGTTATGACCACTGTGAATTTATACAAGCTATTATAATACTTATTTTGTATGTATTACTGTGTCATCAGATCCTACAGTTCCACATGTTTGCTGCCTGTCAAACTGTCGGATTGCTACACAATAAACAACAGTGTACAAATGAAAAGGAAAGGTTTTCCAAGTGTTGACATCAATTTTAAAAATTCAAGGCCATCCAAAATTCTGGCACATTGTTTCTGGCAAATACAGAGGATATTGTTATTAACCATTAATGCTAAAGCACATGGTCCCACTTTAAGTCAGGCTTTAGCCAGTCCTCTTAAACTAAAGACTTCACGGAGATGAAATAATAAAGAGGAAGACACACAGCACATGGAAAGCAGATCTTGCCATCTGTAAACAGAAGAACCACTGAAGTATGTCAGATCACAATAAAAATCTCTTTTGGAGTGGTAGCAGAATACATTCAGTTGTGCTTAAGAAACTCCTTTTTGGAAGGATTCTCTAAACTTCAAACAAGAATCTTTAGCTTTATCTTGTATACATGTAATTTAAAAAGGCATAACATTTTAATCTTACAAGAGCTACACTATGTTATTCAATACTCAGTATCAAATCCAACAAACCCACAGAATCATACAATTGTGACAACAGAAAACATCACACTTGTAATACACAATGAGCAAGAAAAGAGGTGGAGAAAGACCTACTCTAAATTATCTGAAAGAAAATGAAAAATTAGTTATTTCATATGAAAATACAGAAAGTAAAAATGGTCAGTTTCTCCAAGCACAACCAGGACCAGCCTCTAACACTAACTTTAGAACTGAGATAACATTTAAACAACCCATGCTGCCTGCTTAGACAAACTGTCAGAGACTGCAGGTCTTGTGGGATAATGCACGAGGTATACATGACTGACTAAACAGGAACCAGAGTTAAGTTCTTTTCTTTTTTTATGTCAGCAGGACAGATAAGCAATCCTGAGTAAAAGTAGGCAGTTTATTCAAGAGAAGGAATAAGGCAAGGAAGCCAAGATGGTAGAGGTTAAGCTGTGGTTAAAGAAATATCAACTACTATGAACTTGCTAAAATGAATGAACTATCACTCTTTAAACTTAATGCAAAAGTCAGAGGGCACAATTTCAAGCAGCGACCAAGTAAAACACTACCATTCAACACAACAGCTCTTAGGCCACTTGTGACAGCTTTCTTGAAGTTATTTTAAGAAAAATCCCCACATTTGGCTATGAAGTCAAATATGAAAGGTATCACTAGTACAATAAGGGAACATCAGCTGCAGTGCATCTGCTGAACAGGAATCATAATGCATCTGAGCAGCATAAAAACAGTGCCTCTATTTTACTAAGCCTCCTTTAGGCTCCTGTACAAAGATCTGTGGTTATGTAACACCTATGTTTCATTTTCCTGAATAAAGCAGCACTGGCAACAGAGATGCAGCCTAGTCACAGAGTGACAACAGTAACAGAATGGTTTGGGCTCAAAGATACCTTTGTAGATCACCTAGTCCAACCTCTATACCATGCACAGGGACATCTATTGCTTCACCAGGTTGCTCAAAGCCCCATCCAGACCTTGAACACTTCAAAGGAAAACAAATTCACAAGTTCTCTGGGCATTGTGTTCCAGTGTCTCACCATCTTCATCATAAAGAATTTCTTTACATCCACTCTAAACCTACCCCCCTTCAAAATCATTGTTCCTTGTCACTACAGACCTCAATAAAAAGTCTCTCTCCATCTTTCTTATAGGCCCCTGTCAAACAGCAAGAGGCCACCATAAGTTCTCCCTGGAGCCTTCTCTTCTCCAGGCTGTAGAACCCCAGCTCTCCCAGGCTGCCTTCACAGAAGGGGTGCTCCAGCCCTGTGCTTATCTTTGTGGCCCTCCTCTGGGCCTGCTCAAACAGATCCATTCCTTGCTTGTGCTGGGGACCCCTGAGCTGGATGCAGCACCCCAGGGCAGTGTCACCAGAGCAGAGCAGAGGGGCAGAATCCCTTCCCTCTGCCAGCTGGTCAGGGCTTGTTATGCAGCCCAGGTGACACCTGGTTCGTTGGGGTGCAAAGGTACATTGCCAGCTCATGTCCCATTTTCATCCACCAATTTAACTGCTATTTAAATTAAATCCCAGACTTTCAAACTCCTCTGACATATAGAATTATTCACAGTTTATATTCTACACCTAAGTCATGATTCATGAAGCAACTGTGATTTCAATGAGCCTATCCAGACTAACTAGAAATTCCAAGAAACAAACAAACAAAAGTTGAAAAGAAAATCTCACAATCACTTGCTCTAGGGAAAATTCTTTCAGTGGATGAAAAACACTAGTAATTTTTATTAACACAACAGATATTTAGCAATTTTACTGCAATTAGCATTTAACTGAAGAGAAAAAAAAAGCCACCTTGCTCTGGAGTTCCTCCCATTTCCATTTTGAACTTACTTTTTTAGTTTTCTGAAAGTACAGTTCTGGAAAAGCATGAAACCAGTAAGCCAACTGTAAGATGTAGAAAAACTTCATTTGAAACCTGTACAATACAGCAAAAATTGAAGAATATTATTTATTATGAATGAACTTAAGACACTTCAGAAGCTTCTGGTGAATCATTTTATCACTGTCTCTTAAAGAAAGAAAAAATGCAGATCCTTCATGTCAGCCAAGTTTAAACTAATATTTTTAACAACAAAATCATTAAGATAAAGCTTGAAAAAATGTAATTCTTTAAGTAACAGCCTACATAAAAAGAACTTTGTATCTACAAGTAAAATAACTGAGCTCACATAAATACTACCAAAAATACATTAGTGACTAATATAGTTTTACAAACTACTTATTCTACACATGGTATATGACACACCCTAGGCTGAAAACACTCCCTCCTTCCCCCAGGAATCCTCTAAGGAAGAGTCCTTACGGAATCAGAGTGTGTGGATAGTCCCTCCACAGAGAGGTTGGATCTGATATATAGTTCTCCTAAAAAAAGAAAAGAACAAACAAAAAACTCCAATAAATGCTCCAAGATGTTACTTTCTAGTCAGAAATAACAACTGGACATACATGTATGCATTATGTCCATGTACAAGTGTACACACAAAAATACGCCTACATACACAAGTAAAAGCTGCAGATGTATAAATTTTCTTTTTAAAAAATCCCCAAGAAATCACAAATAAACAAAATCAAACCAACCCAGAAAACAAATCCCCAAAACAAAAAAACAGCTGCAGCGGTTTAGGAAAATAAAAAAGCAACCAAACAAATCAAGTGATTATTCAAGATAGAATGTCCTTATGAGATGGAAATTATTCCAGAATTACTACAGCCACAAGTCTTCTCTTGTAAACCGCTGACAAACTTTGAACTTAATTAAGAGAAGGAAAGTTTTACAGGAATTATTATGTAAACAAAAAAATAAAAGATCACAGTCTACCCTTTCTATGAGCTAAGCTCATGCACATCCAGTCACAAGCAGAGTATGCCACCTAAAGCACACACTGACCCTAGGTTACAGCAATCTGTCATGTACCCATATCCTAGGCTCCAAAATGCTATGTATGGTGTTTTCTATACATTTATTTTATGTTAATAAACCAACACCAAAAACCCTATGAATAATTAAATACCATAATAAAGTTAAATGGTTTTATCTTATTCAGTTTAACAGTAAATCAACTCAAGACTGAGCAACAGTAACACTACTGACTTTATTCTCAGTTATGACTACAACCCACACAGAATCCTTAAACTTGTCCCCACTTTAAAATTAAAACCAGCTAAAACCAGAAAAATAACCCAAAAGCATATTTATCATCAACATAAGTGAATTTTTTGAAATCTCATAATACAGAGGAGAAAGCTTACTTACAGAGACAAGAATACTTGTTCCCCAAACACAGGAGAAAAGGTAGAATGCACTAAGTTGCCCAGACTCATTGAACTTGCTATGCTTTGTCTTTGAAAAGTGCATTTTCCTGTTAATTTTCTGAAATGAAAGTCCACTGTTATTTATATGCTGCAGTACTTCAAATTTATTTGGTAACTTCATTAGAGTATTTAAAAGTTTCAATGCATGTTTTTACAGTTAAAAATTTTAATGCAGAAGTTTACTTTTAAGTTAATAGTCTTAAAGTCTAATTAAAACCTGACAATTATCTTGATGAAAGGAATTAATATTTTGTACTTACATCCAGTACATACTCCTGAATTATAGCATGTATGATTATTGCTACAAGCATGTAAAAGAAAATTGTAGCCAAGTCTTTGATGCCATAGTAATAGAGAGAGATTGTTTCTGCAGATTGTTCTTCTAAAAGACAAACAGAATTAACTGTTAGGCACCAATACAGTTTAATGGTTCATAAGTTTATTTCTCAGAGTGAAACCTTTCAGACAGAAGTAGCTTGTAGTCAGCTGAACAAACAGAAGTCAAATTAAACTTCCACCATGAACTAGGTCACTAGCTTATAGTTATATTCTTTTTTTTTATAGTTTTAGTTATCTTCTCCATCACATCACAAACTCAATTTGACTCCGGAAAGATGCTATAAAACTAAAAACTTAAGTGCACTTAGGAAGCTTACCCAAATACACTGAAAGTGGACAATAAAAATATGTTAAACTATCACCCCACTTTGACTATTAAGGATTATCACCTTCAAAGCCAGAGTAAGAACTCATGTGAAATTATCCACCAGCCAGATGGTGTTTCAGCATTAATGAGGAATCCAGCACAACAGAAACATTGTCTCTAATGTTATTAGTTAAAAGTGTTTTAATAAAAATAAAGTGAAATCCTTGGAAGCTGCTCATTATCTATTGAAATTAACAAGTTCCCTTCTTGTCAAGTCTAGGAAGCACAACACACTAATAATCTCTGAGACACCAACTAACCTGCTGCAAGATACATACCTGTGGCAGGAATGGTAACATTGTACTGAAGTGTAACAAAAATGACGGCTGCTTTTGCTGTAATCTGAAAGAGAAAAAACCCAGAAGTGCTATAATTCTCATGGAAGTAAACTACAATAAACTGAAAACATTTGCCCTCAGTTTTGGCACCCTTGCCCAGCACATTTGTCTCCTCCCAAAAAACTAACTCCCATTATCTCACCACTGCACCTGACTTTCCAAGGGCAGTACACATGGTGTTGCTTCTACAGGTTTGTTTACAGAATACTCAACCTGCCAAATGAAAGATCCTTGAAAGTGTTACTTACAAACAGCCTTTCCAACAACAGTAAAACGAAAACACATGCTACAATTCTGTCTTTAGTCCATACTGTATTATTACATTAACAGAATGTACAATATCACGGAGTCCCTAGACCATGATGCATTCAGTAATGGTTGAAAAGAAACTGTATTTAAAAGTACTTTATTTGTTTGACAAAATTTGGAAGTCAGTTATCATCTTCATAAATCTTCGGGTGATCTGAAAAATGTGGACAGAAAATGAAAAAAAGGCATAAACAACAGAAAACAATATCAGGCCAGTGGGATACCAACTCAGTACAATTAGCATTCTTTTGACCCTGGGGATCCTTTGGCAAGAAACATAAAGCAAATTAAATTAAGTTTAGCAGTAGTGGTACTACCCCTTTATGATGAGCTGTAAGAAAAACCAGAATGAATAAAAACAGTTTGAAGAGAAGATGTTGTCCTAATGGCTTTTGTTGGGGGATGGGGTGAAGATATTCTAAAACCCCCAATATAAAGATGAAGTACAAGTTCTTATTTGTCAATAAGCAGAAACTCATTTTTTACTATAACACATCTTTGTTGAATCCTAACATGAATCAACATGCCCTAAATGAGAGGGAAAAATAATTGTTCTTCACTATATCATGATCAGATGGTTCCTCATTGCTGTAAAAACCCAGCATCTATGTGGTAATTAATAGGGCTGACAAAAAACCCAAGCACCTTTAGGAATCCTGGAAGGATATGTTGAGTATCTGAAGATAATAACTAGGCTGCTACTAGTATTAATTATTCACAGGAAGTGAGATTTTTAAAACCAGTGCTTTGTCAACAAGCCCATGATTTTCTATGGAACCCTGAATACGTGGCAGACTGTTCAGACCATGTAACTTCAGGGAATCCAACTAGTTTGCTCAAATTAGTCAAGTTGCCTTGGGCTCCCTATTCATCAAGGGAGCCCTCAGAGGACAATTCAAAACAGTACTCAATTCTGAACTGCCCTTTGAAGGCTCTGTAAGCTACTCTCCATAATGGAATTGCACAAGTCAGGCAGAGTAAACACCTTACCATACCAACATTAATGGCAGCAAGTGATTTCCAGTACCTACATCAAAGCATCTAAAAAACTGCAACATACTATATGTACCAACAATGACACATGGCCTTTTTACACTTGGTTAGAAAACTCAGTGGGCTGAAAAAACTGAAAACAAAAGAATTCAGCACGTTCAATCCCCAAAAAACATCTAACCCTACCAGTAATACTGTTAATACAGTAAGCCATGTAGGCAAAAAAAGTAAAAGTTTAGGTTTCTCTCTTTAACTTCATTCCCCAGAAAATCACCATAAAACAGCTCTTTGCGATTTTTGATAGCAAACAAACACAATAGGGTAGCTGGTCTGCCCTTTCCACTTCTTATCTATCTTTTTATCTACCTATCTATCTATCTATCTTCTTCCTAAATCCACTCCCTTTTGTGCTGAGCTGTACCAACAGCTGGATTAAACCATCCTGAAAAACATCCCTATTACAAAAAGGTCCACAACCCTTAACAAATGTCTAACATAAAGGTCTGAACAAACGCCTAAAATACCAAAAACATTTGGTCAACAGCGTCTTAATTTGATGATCAGCGATCTTAGATTACTGATAACATTTTGGCAGTCACAACAGGCAAGTTACCGTTCCAGCGCCAGAAAGGCACTTTTTAAAGCATCTGCGTTCAACATGGGGGCTCAGAGAGCGGAGGGCCTGCAGCAGGACCGGCCCTTAGGCCGGAGGGACAGCTCCCCTCTGCCACTGCCAAACCACGGCGCATCTCCGAGGCGGGCTCCGGGGGCGCCCGGCCCAGCCGCACGGCGCCTGGAGCCG
>WEIU01022010.1:350145-367444 GCA_013389925.1 Aegithalos caudatus
AGCCGAGCCGAGCCGAGCCGAGCCGAGCCGAGCCGAGCCGTGGCGCCCGGGCAGCAGCGCTGCGTCCCTGGCAGTGCCGGCCGGACACTCGCTGGCGGTAACCCGGAGCTCACGCTGAGCACCGGCTCAGCTTCACTCTTACTGCCGAGGCTGCGGCGACAGGAAATGACCGTGGGTTTTCTCCGGGATCGCGACCTAGCAGAGCGGGCTGTCCCCGCTTCGGGTCGTGCCGCGGAGCCGGCCCGGACTCCACTCCCCACCGGCATCCCCGCGCCGGCAGCGACCTCCTGCCGCCACTGTGCTCACACGGTACTATGGGGCCAGAAAGAATGGGAACAGTAACAAGAGGTCCAATTCCAAGAAAGCAGACGGGTGGAAAACTAACGGGAAGTACAGTGCGAAGTGACAAGCTAGATTAAAAACACCCAACCCAGTAACAGAAGGCTCTTGTCAGCTTAAAACGATGAACGAAGAGATCTGAGAAATCAACGCTGATGCGGCGCTGATTCAGGCTGAATTCAGCAGTCCTTCGACCTTCGCAAAATTCATGCTATCTTAATTTATTAAAGCTTCTGTGAGACAAGTACTCCCAGTGGATATATGGAAAAAAAAAATACAAAGAAACAGACTAATTTAGTCTGAAATTTAGTGGTAGAATGGCTTTTGCTGCCAGCAGCTTACGAATGAATACAAGGCAAGAAATTAAGGTGTAGCTATTTGGTATTGCTTTGAGAGTGTGCACCAAATTCATTGTGTGAGCTGTTTTAAATAGGTTGATTTCTTCCAACTGTATGGAGCAGTGACTCATGGAACAGATTGATCAGTGTAAGACCAGGTTTTTCAACTATGAAACACCTTTATCAGCTGTGTAGATGCTCACAGGTTTTCGACGAATTTATAACGAGACAGCTATATTTGGTGTCTGGAGATGATCTAGGACACCTAAAAATACCGAAAAAGCTACAGAAAAAAATCCCTTCACAGCTGGACATTTTTTAAAAGTTTAAACAGAAGGAGCATTCATATTTTAGTCCCAAGATGTTTTGTATTCTAGAGATGTCTTAATCCCGACTGTATTGTGTAAAGTAAGCAGGACATTATTTCAACAATAACAATGTGAAAGTACATCCCTGACTGCATACAGTATAATCATGGATGGAACATACTGTACACCTGTGAAATACACCGGGTTGTAATAAAAATTGGACTCCTTTTTGCAATATTAAGTGTGCATCTACTTCCCACTTCAGACTTAAAAGAAATCAGGTCCTCTCATATCCACAGAACATAACAAACAGGACCTAACTGGGACAAGACATGTTTTCCTCAAGCATTAATCAGCAAGTGCCTGAACTGCCTGGCTGGATATCCTGTGATACAGACCCTCTGTTGCAGCTTGGCTGTGTGTTTGTCCTGATAATATGCTGTAAACTGCTACACTGAAATGGAAAACAAAGCAACCTATTGCAAACAAGGCTCACCTGAAGTTTCCACATCTTCCCTTTATCAGGAATTTCCTCTTCTGCCACATGGAATTTCATATGGCACTTTAGGCAAAGTGGGATGGTCAGTCCTCAGCCTGCTTACCATGGGTGCTGGTCTATGTTTGCCAGGTGTCTTTCCAGACATCCGTATTTTCCAACACTAGGCTTCAAAATGATTACATTATTTAAGAAAGAAGTTCCCCACAATCTGAGTCAGAGGGAGTTTCTAGCATCTTATCACAGAAATCACCATTCTGTGCATGTGTGTGTACCAAAACCTTGCCAACCAAACCAAATACAGCATTTCAGGTGGCAAAATTGTAGAGACTTTGGCAGGAAGCATTTAATGACACCTGCAGGACAAAAGAGAAACAGCTTTCTATTCACGAACCTTTCCTGAATTTATGTGTCATGAAACATGCTTTATGAAGTTTGAACTAGAGATTTATTTCTAACTTCTAATGCATCTGGCACAGATGGACATGTTCACATGTGGGATGTGAATGGGCTAATCTCCCTTTTTATACATACAAGGCATATCTTACATTGTCACCTTTTAAAAATAAACATTCCATTTGACATAATCAACAAGGAGCCTTCAGACTTTTTCAAGATGCCATAGCCAAGTATCCTTTATTATATGTACATCTTAGTAACAGTGCAATTTCTGCTCTTAATATTCCAAAGACACCATATACAATCATTAATGACTTGTCTGGTTAAACAGCCTTTTTTCTTGTGGGTTTTGTTGGATTTTTTTGAAGATATCATGTCCATTTGCTGCAGCACAGCATGGAACATGGAGTTCTCTACTTGTATCCTCTTGCTTTCTTCACTGCCTGCAAGTTCCAACAATTCTCTAAGTGCATTCTATAGCCATTTCCATGTATTTCAAAATTTATAGTAAAACAGAAGAAAAGCATTAAGTGACATTAGATTTCTTTAGCTCAGAAAGGTAATGAGACATCACCTCTTCATAGAAGTTTCCTGCTGTCTTAGGTTCTCAGACCTCATGAGAGAAAACAGTCATTTCACTAATATTTCTGTTTTCTTGAAGCAAAATGACACCATTCAGAGCATGTGAATTATCTTTTTCAATAAAGGAGTGATAATTAAATTTTTATGCCTAACAATGAAAAGGTAACTATAAATTGATAGAATAGCTACAGGAAAACTAATTGTTAATGGAAAGAAGTCCATTTGAAAATGAAGTAATTATTCCAAAAGGAAATAAAAATAATAAAAAAAAAAAGTTTGTGGGAGGAAGGGATAAAAAGTGTCTGGAAAAATGTAAGTAAATAGAAATACAATAGGAAGGAAACTTAGGAGACCTGAGAAAGACCTCAAAATGGCTCTGCAGAAAATGTTAAAAGTGAGCATGTGGCTAAATTTCAGATCAATAAAGTTTGCAAGAAGCATCATTTTGCCAGAAAGTAATTATTTCTCTTCTTCAGGGGTCTACCTACCCTTCAGAACATAATTTCAGTTTTGGGTTGTTATTCCTGTATTACTGTGTTGGATTTGCCTCAGCTGATCAGAACAAATGTGATCAACATAATAAAATAATGTCAACAAAGACATGCCTTAAGTACCCAAACATATATGCATGTTTCACAAATGAGGGTACAGGACTGAATGGTGAAAGGTTTTCAAGGACATATATTTGTTCTTGATATTTTCAGACATCTCAGATCTGCTTCTGTTTTTTAAGTCTGAATAATATTTTAAGAAATGTATATATCAACAAATGTCACACCCTTTGAATACACTAAGGCAAATATTTATGTACTACTCTGCAAGTGTAAGGTTCACAATGGGCTTGCAGTTTAAATTAATCTCCAAATGTATTTTAATGCACTGTACAGTATCTTACAACCAAATACAACCTTTTAGTTAAAATTTCTACTTTAAGGGGATTAGCAGCAAAACTTTAAGATTGTTATCCATGGTGTCACAAAGTTAACTTCATATAGTGTGTAATACATATCTCAACTTATACAGCTTTTTAATCACATTTTTGCAGAATCTTATAAAGAATTTAAGAGTCTGCTCCAACTCTGTGCATTTTGACACTCATTAGTTAAAGAATCCTTTGAATGAATTCCATAGAAATAGTGTTTCCACCAAAAAAACCAAAAGCCTGAAATTACTTTCAGTGTTTGTTAAAACCTATTGCACTGAGCAACCAGCAAAGATGAGCACAGTCAGCTGAATTAGAAAAGGAACATAAACCCCAGTATTTATACCTGTTAGCAAAAATAAATTGTTTTTTTAGAATGTACAGATAACTTATTAGAAAATCACTTTTTGAGAAGCACAAGCAGGTGAACCCAGGTTTAGAATAACTTTTTTTTTTACTAGAGATTTCTTTTATATATGCAATTTATTACATTTTTAATAATGCTTTAAGATATTATAATATTAAATTTATAAGACCTTGATATTTGTCTTTTGCCACCAATAACAAAACTCAGCATTTTATAATAAAGGTAAGATTCAATTCTTCACACTGATTGCCTTTTAACTCAGTACCTACCCACCAGGGTATATTTAAAATTCCAATAAAGCAGAATGTGAAAAACATTAGTTAACTTACTGTAACATTGCTTTAAAATTGTTACTTTTTAAAAAATAAGCAAAAATTAGTTTTTATTTTACATATAGTCCCAGCTCATTGTTAAGATTTTTCATACATCAGCCATGCAGATTATATACATTCTTGAGCAATCCTGCCTAACTTATAAATTATTTTTCCATCTGAAGGTGGGAGTTTCATCACGTACTGTTAAGAAAAAGAAACCAAATTAGTCACAACCCAATACTTAAATTTTATTTATAAACATTAATTATTTCAAACTTAACCTGTAAATGCATAGGTACGTCTACACATGACATTTTTTATTAAAACTAATGAAATACTTACCTTCATGCCAGTGTTCAGTTTTAACTGAAGGTGATAAACATTAACTGTTTCACAATGTAACCTAGCAGTATCAACAGTGATTAATAAAAAGATTTTAAGAATTCTCTAGTTATTTAAAGTTTGGTATATTAAACTTTCTAGATATTATGAAATCTGAGGTAGCAGAGTGCTTGTTGCATTTTCTGAAATTTATAACTTTTAGACGGAAAAAAGCCTGTGCTGCCAAATTAAGAATAGCCAAATTATTTTTATCTCTTCCTCAGCTATGATGTGAAACAATGACCCAATTATTTATATCCAACCATGGGATAAAGCTTACACATGCACATTGTGTCACACTCCTGCTTACAAGACGTTATTTTTGTTTTAAGTAAGAAGAGCAACATTTTTGTCTTAGTAAGAGGCAGCGTCACTCCCAAGTGCAGTTATAAAAGTTACATACCAACAAAATCCACAATCCCTACTATTAAGTGGTTAATTAATGACTGCAGCAGGCAGCATATGGCCATCATTTGTAGTGAGCAACTCACTTGTAAGGTTGTAATATGCCTGTCACATTCATTATTGATACTGACAAGATGTTCCTTTGGAAAAACGTTTTGAGAAAATTAAGCAAGACAGTGTTATGTCTACAGCTCAAGTCTTCCATAATGAGAAGAAAACTTGAGATGCTGCAAGGTCTGGGAGTATGTGGAAAGGGCATCAAAGGATATTAAAATCAAATGAGCAAGTAGCATAAGTACACAAGCATTTGTATGCTACATGCTCAGAATCAACAGACTCAGTCTTCCTTAACAGATGCCCTTAATTTGAACTGAAAAATGGGCTAAGGTCACATGATGTTAAGCATTCACCATAGGTCTGGGCCTAAACTTCTGTTTAAAAATTGAGCAACCACAAGTGTTCCAATGAGATTGTTTCTCACCTTCTCTGTGAGCACAAATTCAAGTTTAAAAAACAAAACAAACTTCAAAGGGCACATCTCATGCTTCCAGGAAAGCAAGATACACATCTGAATCAAGGGCCTCCAACTGGAGTAGAAGAGTCCCAACAATTATTCTGACTAGCATCTCCTCTAGTTATTTAACCTTTCTAATCCTTTCAAGGAATTGTTACTTTGTGAGAAGACACGACTGTGTCTGTTCTCTTCTCAAAACTAAAATGTAATTTCTGAGGAAAACTGAGTTATTTCTGTTCAGTAAACATGAAAACGGTGGTTTTGAGAAATCAAACCCTTAAGTCAGTAGCTCATTCAACCAAATTATTTCCTGGGCATTCAAGATGCAGACTCTCTTGTAGGGAAGACTACCTTCAAAGACAAAGTTAATTTATCCACTACTTGCTGTTGCTACTTTGAGAGTGAAAAGAAGGGATAAAGAGTCAACAGCATCTCTTGCCCTTGATGAATCTGGTGGCACAAAACTGGACCTATACAGGTCCATGTCAATGGTGTATGTTAATAACCAAGAATTGAGACAATATTTAAAAGCAAACTGGTACAGTAAGTACCATGATGGTAAAGTTTCTATGGCATTCTGCACAAAATAAGCCCAAAGAGAACATTTTCTGAACTTCAGTAATGACTGCATTCATGTGATTCTGGTCTATTCTCTTTGAACAAAAATCAGGTTGTTACTATTATTACAAAAAGTCAGTCTCAATTGTTCAGTTAGTACTTAGTAGCCATTCTATCAGTAAGATAAACAGATCTAAGTTGAAAAAAACACACTAATTTCATGTTGTTTTTCAGGCTGGTAAATGCTGAAGACCTACAACAGCTGTAAATTCATGTAATTATTTACTTATAAACAGACAGTCCTGAGTGCAGTTATGTATTGTACAGGAAGAAATATTTACCTAAGCTTTGGCTGAATACCATTTCCATATGCACATGCCATTACAGAAATAGAGTATTTCACCTTGTTCACTAAGAGTAAAGGCACAATGTAAACTAAATACAGCAGCTCTACTTAGGTACTGTACTAATGAGAAATGGCAAACATCTACACCGCATGATTTTAACTGTCTCTATAACACACACACGCACACAAATATATGCAAAATATTTAGCATGGGCAGAAACTTAAACGTAAAGCCATAAAATGCTATGTACGTGCATATTTAGTTATGAATTTCAGAAAATACCGGAAGGTAGAAATGCTATCATTAGGGTATTCTGTGGTATGTTATAAATAAAGATATAAAGGTATATGCATTGCAGTGATCTGAGCTCTAAGTGCTCAAATACTTAGTAAAATATTTTCTAAAACTTTGTAAATACCGTACAACCATTCTGCACATTATTCTACTTCAATTTGTCTGATGGACAGCTGCTGCAAAAAATGCATTTTTTCCCTTAGAAAATAATGCACTAAAATAAACATGAGAAATAGTTGCTAAAATATCAAAATGAAAATGACTTTTCTTCCACCCTCCAACCACAACTTACACACTTTTCCTTCTTTTTCCAGCTTCTTCAGGTGGACTAGGAGGTTATGTTCTGCTGCTGGAAGTAAGTTTTCAGGGATTTCCTAGTGGGAACAAAAAATATGCATTTTGTATTTGTTTAAATATCCATCAATTATTTTTTCAATATATGGAACCCATGGTTTATTACCACAGATTTTCCTCTTTGGAATCGGTATGCGAACATTCAGTTAGTTATGCAGCAGGAAACTAAGATGAGTAAATCAATTTTACACCAGTTATATGAGTAGTCTAACAAAACATTTTTATTTACTTTGCTTGGGGTTTTTTGCATTATCCATTTGTATGATGAAAACTTTGGCCAGCACTAAGTAGACTCCTCTTCTGAGCTTGGTCTGCCCTGGGTTGTCAGTGTAGCTGAGTATTTTTAAATTTCTCCACGGATATCTATTAGTTCTATCCCATGACAACATTTGTATAGGTTTAAATATCTTGTAGCAATTAGTATTTGTAAATGAGTAAACAATTTAAAAAATATGTAACAGCTTCAGGAGGACAAAATATCTCTTACAATTCTTCAATGCTCATTATGTAAAAAGTAACACCTGTTGCACAGAAAAGCTGTGGATGCCCCATCCCTAGGATTCAAGGGCAAGGTGGATGGGGCTTTGAGCAACCTAATCTGGTCTTGTGGAAGGTATCTCTGCCCATGGCAGGGGGGATGCAAATTGCTGATCTTTAAAGTCCCTTCTAACCCAAACCATTCTATGATTGCATGACAATTGCTAAAAATCTCCCTCTCCAGCTCTATAATCCTAAAGGTAAGACTCTTTTTTTCCTTTTGAAAATAAAAAATCCTTCAAATAATATGTGTGGCAGGAAAATTCACAAGAAAACTAGTTAAATAAATTGTGAACCTTGAGAAGACTTTGAAAGCATATACTTCTTTTGTAATATAAAGCTGAAAAAAATGTTATATGGACAGGACAAGTGGTTTGTGATTTTCAGAAACACGAGAATGGCTCTACACTGAAAACCTAGCTGATCAGGCAGGAGAACTGCAGAACCTGAATGGCCACAGGTAGTGGTACATCAGCACTGCAAAATGTTCACTGTCATGTTGTCCTCATTCTTTTGGAAACTGGCTAGCAGCAGAACCATGAAAAACCTGCTGTGAAGCTGCTACAGACCTGCTCAGGAGCCACAGCCATTGGCAACTTTGACATCTTCCTCCAAGGCAGAAGTATTGTATCTCTTATCTCTCTGCTTGTTAGGAGGGAAACCCCACACCACAGGGAAAACTTGCAGAGGTTACACAGAGGATGAGGAAGTAGCAACAAAGTACTGTTACACCAGTCTAAGGACACACACAAGCTATCCAACATCTCAGCTACAACATCCTTCTCTGTGGGATTGCAGCTCACCTGTAACCTCCTGCAGACCAATAAATCAAGAACTCAAAGTTTTCAACCATTCAGGAGACTCCAAATACACTTTGGGAAATCCACAACTAACAGTCAAGTCATACTTTTCACTTTGAACCAAGCCCTACAATTTTATTTTTGCTTAGTCTTATGAAACTGCCTAAAACTGGATAGATAAATAAGTTTGTATGAATCATGTGGTCCTCACTCCAATTAAGTGCTTAAAACAGACAATTTAAAGGCAGTCATAAGAGAACTTGAACAGGCAGAAATATTTTTTATCCTTTTTAAAAAGCCACCATGATTTTCACTCAAATATCAACACTGTTATGTACAAGTTTTATGAACCTAACCTAAATTTTGTTTAGTTTGATCTAAAAACTTTTAATCAACAATTACCTTATATACCATCTGTACAAGCTCTGCAGATGTATATGATTTCCCAGTATTCTTCTGGAAAACATTTAAAATTTGCTGTTCACGTGCAAGCCGGTGGGAAATGTAGTTTTGGATTCTAGTATTTGCATCACGTACTACTGGGCCATGACCTAAAAATCAAAACACATGTACCAGAGCACTATTACTTACATTTGTAATTAAGTATGCTATTGAATAATTGAAACATTCTTATGTAAACTCTAGTAGATTTAAAAGTCATGAGAAAAAGGTTTGAATGTCTGTATTACAGTCTGCATCTGCAAAGCATTAAGATGGAAAGGAAGAATTAGGATATTAAAAGTCTGAACGAGGGAAATGGAATACTTCAAATGGAATAAGGAAAGCAAGGGAAGACTACTTTAGGCCATTAGAAAAAAGGAAAGGCCAGAGGAAAAAAGCTGCTGAACAGCTTTAAAAGATGAGAGTCAGATTATTGTATTATCTCTGTTTGCCTGTCTTTCTCTCCCCAAAGGATATTTATATTAATGTTTTAAACTGATACTGGCCTTTGAACAATAATGGCTGATGCAAAGAAGTCAGGTACTATTTTCCTGTTGGGGCAAACACCAGGGTGTTATCTTTAATTGTGACAGGTCATTTTCCTGAACAAATCTTTTAAGGTGATTCACACACTGTATTTTATGCCTTTAAAAACACTGTCATAAGTACAACAAAAAATTAACAGAAGTGAGGCAGTTGGAATGTGTCAGGGCAGGAAAAATGGAAGGCACAGGGAAAGTCATAGGTGGATCATTTTATGTCTGGCTGGTTAATAACTAAAGTACATTTTTTTTACTGGACTGACAGTGGCAGATCAGAAATGTTCAACTTACTAATAGGTCTTTAAATCACATTATGAAAAGGTTTAACCGGTAAAGCACTAATCTTTATGAAAAATCAAATATTGTCTCATGGCACATTAAAATGACAGAGAAAATATTATTCAGCCATGAGAGCTAGATGCATAGAAATTAAACTTACTGTGTTACCTATAGAGGAACTGAATTGCACAAATATTCATCACATGCTTTTTATAGCAAGGTTTTCTATTTCTTTGCCAGTATAACTCACCTGAAGAAGCTGCAGCAACTTCCAGCTCTGCCCTCTAAGTGCAAACTCTAAGTAATTTATAAAATTAGTAGAAAAGAAACTACTGTAAAAAAACATAGCTTTCTTTTAGATGTTATTTGGGATCATCAAAATCAGTTTCTTTTGAGGTTCTCTGATTATTTTTAAAAAATCACAGTATTCTTTACTTGTATTCTGGGTTTATTGATTAAATGCGTTTTTAGTTTTTAAGCTTTTAAAATTAAAGATTATTTTGCCTGAGGATAGGCAGCTTATAGAAAAAGAGCAACTGATTTTTCATGTTTTGAACTAAAGTGTCAAAGAAATCTATCCTTCTGTAAGCTAAAGTATTTATACATATCTCAACTTACGCACTTCAGCAGGTTTGAAATTACTACACTGAAAATGTTTGAAATTAATACACTGAAACTTACCTTGTTTAAATAAGAATTGTAAATACAAGATATGTAATGTGTAAATATAAAACTCTGCTCGCATATGCATTTATTTTTTATGATTTCAAGCATATTTAATATGAAGCTATTTTTCCTTACAAAATAAATTACAAGTATAACAGTACTGTTACCATTTATACACCCCAAAATTAAAATTTAAAAAACACATAGTAAGATATACAAAGCAGAGACACTTATGTTAACAGTCAATTCTCCTGCATTCTCTAATGACAGAAGTCATTACTAAAGTAATCAAAATTAAGGGCTGAACATGGAATCACAAGGCATTCTTTAAACTTGCCACTACTCTTCCAAGTGATTTAAGTGATTTAGACTACAAGACCAATGTCAGAAGCTGAAATGGAACCCACATTTTGCAAAGTTAAAGGGACTTCATATCCATTACATCATCTCATCTGTAACTGCTGTGTATGCATATAGGTACATTAAAATGATCTCAGAGAGTTTGGAACTAAACCCAGATGTGGAACTTTCCTATCCATCATTTTTCAGGGACAGCAACATAGTTATTTATTTATTAATGAAAAAATGGATTAATATCTGAATAAATGTAAAATGTTTCTGAGCACTCTCAAAATATGACTATCCTTCCATGAATTCAGCTTTAATATCAGACAGACTCACATTATTTCCTCATAACACATTGTGAAATGAGAGATTCTCTTACTTTAAATTACAGCACAAAGGACAGAAGTGAAGAAAACAATTGGGTCATGAAATCTTCCAGATTCCTAACTCCAGTACCATTTTTTTCTGTATTACCACGGAATGTTGTTTATTATTACAGGATGGGGAGCCCTCTGCTGACTAAAATGCTCTTTTCTTGTCCCAAGGATTCTCATCAAATATTATCTGTAATTAGATAGCATGAGTGTTGTGCCCAACTCATTCCCACATTAAATTAAAAAAGAAACATAGAAGGGGAAGGATTGACAAAATTTACCTGCCCTCAGCTAGCCAGCAGTCATCTTGTTACAAAATTTCATGCAATTCTGAGGCTACCACCTGAGTGCTAAAGCATGGGCGGAGGAAAGAGGAACAGTTCAAGAATTACGAAGACCTAATATTGCAGCACAGAGTGCTCAGCTTATATAGAACATATTGGTAAAGCAAACTGCTGCTGTAATTATACCCAACAGTATAATCAGCAATTGTTCTGATTAGGCAATAGCACCTTCTGCACAACTCCACGTACATTTTGTGCATGGATGAAAAAAGGAAGTTAGTTCCAAACCATCTCAATACTCAGCTATCATCACTGAAAATGCACGATCCCAGACTGGCTTCCGAACTGCAAGTCCAGTATGAACACAGTTAAAACAGTAGCAAACACTTAGAAATAAAAAGCACAGATGTTCAGCCTTGGTGAATGTATAATTTAGATACATAACCATTAAGAACAGAGTGAAATACAACAGATTAAATTGATAAACCAAACAGAATTTGGCATATATGGGGTTTTGGAAGGCAGAAATTCAGTTAAGAGGAACAGACTGTGTTTTGCAGGTATTAAGAAAGAAAGTAAAACATTTAATTGAGATTCTGGAGGCTAAAAGAACTGTTTGTTTCAAGAGTAGTTAAGTCAATAAATATGACCAAGTCACTATTCTGTCTACATCAACCTTCAGATCTATGGAATATGTAAGGATGTCTTTCTTAAACAGCGTTTTTATGTCTAGATCTTAAAAGGACACATAGTTCAAAGGAAGGCTGTTTTAAGAGTAAACACAAGAGAGTAGGCTAAACATTGATGGAACAAGGCACAACTGAGAACATAGATACAATAGCTTGGAATGACAAGTTGAAAATGAAACAGAAAAAGTCAGAAAAAATCCTGTGATGTAGCTCTGGAAAAGCAAATGAGGAGCTTAAACATTAGTTTACATAATGAATTCTTAAAACATAGTCTTGTCAAACAGACTTGATATATATGAAGAGTAAATGCATTCCTAAGTTTTGGAGGAGAGAGAGGAAAAGAATTAAAGGAAAGCTGTAGATTGAATGAATAGGCAACTTATTTTTAGAACATTTTTGGCCTCTTGGCTCTTGTTCAAATTTAACCTAAGTCATTAACTAAAACAACTATTTTACAGTTCTGCAGTTTTCCAAAATGAATTTGTGATTAATCTGTACTGCAAAGGACACACAATACTCTCAAAAAACATTACTAGATTACTCACATTGACAGTGTAGGGCGGGATGAAAAGCACAAAACAACTATTATTTTTTCTTCCAAGATAACATTCAAGCACAGGGATAGAGTAATATAAGAAAAATAAAGTTGCTGTATGATTCCAACAGTGGAAGATTTTGGCCCCTGGAGTCTTTGGGCACAGAAAGACAAGACACACCCTCAAATGGAGAAATTTCAGAAAGGAAAGATACCTACCCCTGAAAATTGTCAAGTTTTGCAAACCACCATGACAAAGTCAGCATAGCTTGTTGCTTATTAACTTGAATTGTTACATCAGGCATGATGTTTGATTGTAATAATAGTTCTCAAATTCTTAGAGGAGATATTTAAAAATTACACAGTAAAAGAGAGCAGTTAAAATCAAAACTACTTACCTGGATAAATCAAATCTGGTTTCATTTCTAACAACTTTTTCAAAGTTTTCATGTAATCAGACAGGTCTTCTATTACTGTTGTTCCTTCCCCTAAAATACAGTCACCAGAAAATACAGCATTTTCTTCTTCTAGATGTAAAATCATATGATCATCAGTGTGTCCTGGTGTATACAAAACTCTGTTCAAAGAACAAAACAGCATATGTTTTGTTAAATATACAGCATACATACTTCATTTTTGAAGCCAGAACAAATGACGGTAAAATATTACACTTGCAAAACAGCCCATAACAAGAACCAGAAAAAAACTGACCAAGAAAGGCTGAAAAGTTGATGTAAACAGGTATCACTTTGCCTAATCCCAATCCATTTTCTTATACCATGTAGAGAACAGAAATCATCTCTAACATGCTTTTACTTACATTACATACCATAATACAAGTGCATTAAAGGAGCTCACTAGCCATGTAGAATTTCTGTTATAGACAGCTTTATTCTGAAGCTTTAAAAAATAAGATTGACATGTTATTTCCAGATTTAAACACTTGAAGTTCTTGACATACACATTGAACTTTGAGGAAGGTGGGTAAGGAAATTTCTTTCAGAAATTAACCACAAACTTCTGAACCCGACCCAGATAAAGTTCAGTCTCCAAAAATTTATTTTTCCCTGAAAGCCCCATAGCAGTGGAGCACAGCTGTCAAATACAAAGAACCATGGTCTTTCAGCTGTTTTACATGCAGGTCATTAAACACCTGCATGGCAAGGATTAAAGACCCACAGCTTGGATGAGCACTGTATTATCATGCAGCAAAGACAGTGGGTATGTACATAGGATATGGTAACCCGAGCTGCCAAGGAGCTGCACTGGGGTGTCCTTTCATGATTTCTGAAAAACAGAAGGGCTTTATGCCAAGGCTGATGAAGACTGAAAATAACCCAACTCCAACCAGCATCACTGCTGATATTCATTAGAATTTTCTTGTTAATGACAGATGCATCAAAGCAGCCATCAGGAACTGACAGAGCTGGTGCCAAGTGTGGTGTACAGGGTAAGGCCAAACAGCTCCCAGTCATGTTGATGCAAGGCTGGGAGACCTTGATGCTGTCCCACCTCCAGGGGACTCTCCCTGCCAATCCCAACTTCCCTGTTGCAAGTCAGGATGTGTGAGACAAAACATGCCTATGCCTGGTGCTCCACAACCCCAAACTTCAAAATGTGCTAATCCTTACTGACTTGGATTGAAATTAAAAGAAAATATTTTCTATCTCCAAATTTTTGTCCAAACATGGGCTACTTAGCATAGTGAAAGGTCTTCAGTATGCAATATAATACTCTTTTGACTTATACTTTTACATTAATAAAATAAAATGCTTTTGGACAAAATACACCCCTTTTCTTTTAAAATGGTTTTTTCCTTCCAATCAACCAAGTGGCATATTCTACAAGTGGGATATAGTTCCCATCTAAACTGAGGAAAACAAGCAAACTTTGTCCTTATAAGAATGCCTCGTTAATGAAAAGAGTCTGAAAACAGAATGGTCAGACCTTTTTATTATGTGTGTGCTTCCATGAGGCACAGTAGCTTTCTGTTTCACACTCATTCAGACTAACATTAAAGGAGTACAATGCCATGGAAAGAAGTCCTCCAGAACTGGAAGTCCTCCTACAAGAACCTCATAGGTTCAAGGTCTAAAATTTAATATTTTAAGTATTAAATGTTTTAGAATCTCCTAGGGAAATATTTTTAAAGTAAAAAGAAAGGCATGCTAAATAACTCAGCCAGACTTCCACAAGTTTAATAGTAGCTAATTATGTAAGAGTGATGAGAAAGCATGTAAAATCCTATTTGATTTTCCTGGAGAAAGTGTTTTTTTAGGGAAATAATTTCTCTGCTGAGTCCAAAGACTAAATCCAAAGGTTAATTTCTGATAATTCTCATTCATAAAAACAATGTATTTGTATTAACTTATCCTGCTGGATCATGATAGGAAGTCTACATGCATAAGAGCTGAAAAGATTAGATGTATGGATTGGCAATCATTAGAGATTAGGATACCTGTACATGTCAGAATTGTGAAGAAAAAAGAACTTGCAAACATTCATGGTTACCTGAGTGTGGCTCCCTCTGTCTGTATCATATCTCCATCTTTAAGATAAACATATTTATGTCCTCCTTCTATTGTTTCTTCACAGTGAGGGACACGAGGAAGCTTAGATATGCGATATTCTGAGTCTAATATTACAGGGAAGCAAAGAAAATGATGTTTTGAATTTGTCACTAAGGTAATTCCACAGACAGGTTACTTTTTGAATAAGTACTATTAATTACCACACAGTATGAATACAAAACAGAAACCATAAATTCTGTAAAGTAACTTTATATTTGTAGAGCAACCTTATTCCAGAGCCCAAACCACTAAACAGTGAAAGTCACTGACTCTGAATACAGGACTCTATAACAGTGACAAATCTGAAGTTGGAAAACAACCACAAATTAAATTTATAAAGATCACTAATTATTATATTTTACAAATGTTCCTTCTTGACTCAGGAGCAAATTCTCTCAAGTTTTTACAATGCCACTAAGATCTCTGTGCTCACATTTTGCTTTATGATTCACAGAAGCATCATTCAACATTTGCCTAAAACTGGATGAAGACTTTTGGACCTGGAACTTCTCTCAGCTTTTATCATTCGGAACAGTGCAAAAAACACAAGCACCTTGGCTGGAACAGCCATAGATAGCAACCCAGAAAGGCAGTTATATCCCCTGCTAGTTTTTATGACCACATTGATAGGTTGGTGAGCCCAAAATTCTCACCAAGACACCAATATATCCATGTCTCCAAGACACCAATTGTTTTCAGTAGTGCCCAGGCTTTGTTGCAGATAAGCACCTGGCAATTTTACAAAATTAAGCCTGTGACAAAGCTCATGACAAAGTCCAACAACGTTAAGAATTACCACATTATCCATACTGCTTATTCTCTTCTCAGATACCAACACAGAAATGTCTCTTACTGTTTATCAAAATGGAATACATATTTTTAGATCAGGCTTTACTTGCAGACTGCTCTACTGCTTTCCCCTCCTGCTCTGAGGCCTATGAATTTGTCAGCAACTACTAATGGGCTCCTGGAAGGAATCCTAAAGTTATGCACATTTCTTTTTCAAAATTCAAGCTATTTGTTTTTACAGAAGTGAAAATAACAATAAATTTATCATTGCTGTCCAAGTAAAACAGAAGCAGTATCAAGTTTTTCTCACATCTTATTATCATGCTAATAATAATCTAGGTTTTTTAAAATTCACATATAGGAAAAAAAATCACCAGGAAAGCATGCACAGGTATTGAAGAAGACCTGTAGTACTACACCTACTAAATTCAGATTATTCATTTTTCTCAATCTACACACTGCAGCAGAATCATGAAATTGCAGGTAGTTTATACAACAATTTCAGAAGAATAACCCAGTTGATTTGTACAGAAGCATACAGTTAATGTTTTTCTTGCCACATACCTAACATTTTCAGCAATATCTGAAATCTCTAGCCTACCATTAGGGATGTTTTTGCAGATATCAGGTATTCCACCAGTATGATCACGATGCCAGTGTGTCACTAAAATTTCTTGAATTGCGATGTTGAACTCTGACAGTGCCTGCTTTAAACAGCTGATATATTCAGGAATAGCTGGCTCTCCGGTGTCAATAAGGACTCTTCTACAACGGGACCACAAAAAAAAGGAGGGAGAAACACACACCAGAGAATAGTGTTCATTTGACAGCCAAGTAACATTATTAAAATAAATATTTACCAATAATGTATGTCTCCATATCCAAAAGCCACCTTTTGCCTCCTGATATTCCACCTCCGTGGCATAACAATTCAAAAAAGTTGTGTAAGTAATAAATGTAGGCCACACATTTACAACTCCGTGGCAACTGGCAGAAGCCACCTTTTCGTACCGCGGGGGAGCTGCGCGGCCTGAGGTGCACCCGCCCGCTTCCCTCACTGAATTCCCGGCCTGGGCCCAAGGGTCGCCTGAACGAGATTCCACATCCCACCCTCCCATGCCGCCTCCGGGTATTAGCTCCTAAAATTTAACGCTGTACGGTTTCTTTTCTCTTTTTAATGCTGAGGGATTTGCGAACAGGCCGGTAGCGGCCTTTCGAGCTGGAGGCAGCGCGCGGTCCCCGAGCGGGGCCGGGACACCGGAGCCTCGCCGGCCGTGCCCTGCCGCGTTCTCCGAGCAGGGTCGGTACCTGTGCCCTGTGCCCACCAGGTAGGTGTTGGTGCCCTGTAGCGTCATGGGCCCCGGGTTGCAGCCTAGCACCCGCACCACCCGCGACGAGAGCCGCTCGATGCGCGGCAGCAGCGACACCATTTCTGCAGCGAATTCCCGAAAAACCGGCTCCGCTTCCCTCACGACGCCACAACACGGTCGGGCGGAAGCCTCGACCGCCCGTGCTCCGCCTCCCGCTGTC
>WEIU01022010.1:367486-382094 GCA_013389925.1 Aegithalos caudatus
CGCCTTCCGCCCGCCTCTGAGGCGGCTGCTTCCGTCCCACGGCGGGGCGGGCCGGCAGGGGCTGTGCGGTGAAACGCGGCCGCTGACGACAAACACCGTGCTGATTCAGTCGCACAAAGTTCTCCTTTGTGGAGGAGGCTAATTCTCGGTGGAATTAAGTTCTCCGTATCGGGTCGGTGCTTCGCTGCTGCCCAGTGAGAGGCACGTCCGCGCTGTGCCGGCTTTTGCCAGGGAAATTTGTTGTATGAGACAGATGGGCCTTCTCTGTATCCCAGGAACACGCCCGCTTATAGCGTATGTAGGAGCTGCGTATGCTCCCGCGAGGCATCTAGGAGCTATGTAGGATTCAGCATTTCTAATAAAATTGGAGAGCTACTGGGGGGTGTCCAGCAAAGAGCCACTAAGGGTGATGAACGGTCTGGAGCATCTCTTTAGTGAGGAAAGCTGAGAGATGGCACTGTCCAGCCCGGAGAACAGGCTCAGGAAAATACCATCAACTTGTGTAAAAACCTGAAGAGCCAGGCTCTGTCACAGGGCAATTGCCTCAGGTCCTGTCACGGTGCCCAGTGCCAGGACCAGAGGCAATGGGCACAAACTGGAACGCAGCATGTTCGCTCTGAACATCAGGAAACACTTTTGCACTGTGTGGATGACCAAGAGGTGGTACGGGGGGCCCAGGGAAGTTGTGGAGTTTGTGTCCTTGGTGATGCTCAAAACTCATCTGGACACTGTCCTGGGCAACAAGGCTCTGGGTGGCCCTGCTTGAGCTGGGGGCTTCAAACATGAACTCCAGTGGTGCCTCCCTAGCTCAGCCATCCTGTGATTTTGTGAAATTATGTCGCTATCATCCAGGTAGAAATAATGTGTTTGCAAGCAGCATTCGTTGTAGATCCTGAAAGGTGCTGAAATTTACCTGTTTGGCTTTGCTCCTCTGAAACCCCTGATTCAAGTGCCTTTCAAGTGACATTGCTAAAGAACATAGGGCAGACTTGTTCTCTCCTTAAACTACATGTAGATGAAGAATACACATAATTTAACCTGAAATAAAAGCAGATAATATTACTGCAGGTAACTTTACTAATATTAGAATTTCAAATATTATCTGTTTTATATAAAATCTCATATGGTACCTGTTAGAAGGTGATCTTTGCAATACAAAGCCACAGCTAGAACCTGTAATCCCTATATTTAGGCCTCTAAGCCAGTTTCCTTCATTTATCTGATCTCAAATCTTTACTTATTTGAGATATAAACCCATTAAATTTATTTTTTTTTTTATTTTTATGGTCATTAAAGCATGAACTACAGATAACAAAAGGGATGTTTCAGGTCAAAGGAAAGAAGCTTTTATGTGTGCAGGTATGCTGCTGAAATAATCAAGAAAACCCCATACAAAATATTCTAATGTCCCCATATCATGTGCATGTATGCTCTTTTGTAAGAAACTGTGACTAGACTTGAATTTACCTAATCCTGAGGTACCCTCTTATGCTTATTTGTAGCATATTGGTATAGCTATTGGTACATTCAAACCATTTTCAGTCTTCAGGTAAAATTTAGTTTAGTCATTAGAAGAAGCTACTACCCAAGCCAAGGCAAGTTGTGTATTTAATGGTTTTCTATTTTTAAGAAAATTCTGAATGTTGAGAGAGGGTTTCCAAAATGATATATCTGAATTTTAGATGTTATTGATAACTCGGTAAGGTGCCATTAATTTTAACATCACAAGACTTTTTTATTTGTTTGTTTTCCCAAATTAAGAATTGTTTGGGGAACTGTAGACTTTTTCTCCAGGCAATTCTTGTTACTTCTCTTGCTGTCCTGTATTAAAACATTTTCTGATGTTCGGCAGGAGTTGTGAATTTGTTTCATCTGTAGGTGGCAGCAATGGTGCCTTTGGAAAACGAAGTACAGGTTCTTTGCTCATCTTCATTTCCTGCACAAGCCCATCTGTTTAAGAAATCTATTGTTTCTCTTTTAATACAGAGGTTAATAGGCATGTAGTGAAAGTTGTGCTATTATGCTCTGATGTGGTGCAAGAAAAGATGAATGTATACCCTCAAGTTCTTTTAGTTCTCTGACTGTTTTGCATTGTTAAATTTTTGAGGGGAAAATGTTTTAAAGCAGGTAGGCTACCAGTAAAAAGCAAAACCAGTGGAGTTTCCTAAATAATAAATAAATAAACAAACCTAAAATTAGATTGTTGGTGATATACAATGATTAATTTTTTAACAACTATGAGATATACAAGACACAGAATGGTATTTCTGAAAATCCCACAAAGTTTGAATTTTTAGCACTCAAGAAATCTTTGAGTACTGGTACTTGGCTTTTTCTACATTTTAAGCATGACTGGTGAGGGTAAATACCTCTCCACCGTGGTTGTGTAGTAGCCTAATAGAACTAAACACAAGCATGTAATTCTGCAATAATTAGTTAGAATCAATTGAATAGCAGACAGAAAATGTCTTGAGAGACTTATTTTTATAGCCATTGGCACCTGAATATCTTGTTGAGAGGATTTTTTACTTGCAGAATTTTTATATCTGTTTCATTATGTTTTTATTCTTTTTATCTGGTACGGAGATAAATAAAAATACCTTAAACCAAAAAGAAGTGAAGCAGATTTTGCAGTGAGAAAGGCCATGGGCTGCAAGATTCCTGCATGGAGGGGAAACAATGTGTAGAAATGTGAAATAGTCAGATCAGCAGGTTTGTGGGAGATGATTAGGGGGGGATGAAAACAGGCCTAGGACATTTCTCTAATAAGGAAGGGCTGAAAGAGCTGGTGTTGTCCAGTCTGTAGAGAAGGCTCATCAATGCCTATAGAAGGGTCCTTCCTGCCACATTTGGAAGCAAATAAAAGGCTAGGCACTGAATACCATAGGAGATTTGTCACAATTTAGAACTGTTCTTGCTTTGATGCCAATTCTAACCAGAAAACAGATAAATCATCCAGCCAGTAATTTATCTTGTGGGTTACTTGATTTACACTCCAAAATCAGATACACAAACCTTGCCCCTCCCTGTACACCATAGAGTTTTTGTAATTTTTTTATTATGACAAAGCTCATAACAGTGAGTTTGTGACTTGGCTGACTTAATGGTCTTTCAAGCAAGGAGTGCTTAGGAGTAGGGTGCTTCTAAAGTGTAAGGGAGAAGCAGGAAGGCACACAAAAAAAGACAAGATATTGTGTTTGTTATGAAGACCCTGAGGATTGTACCTCCTGTCCCAAGAGCTAGAACAGCTACAGGCTGAGGGTGAGCATTATCCTGTGCAGCACAGTCACACAGGCAGAATCTCACCTGTGCCTTGTTCCCTGCAGCTGTTTTAAACATGCATAAAATTTT
Organism: Aegithalos caudatus; assembly: GCA_013389925.1. Lineage (NCBI taxonomy): Eukaryota > Metazoa > Chordata > Aves > Passeriformes > Aegithalidae > Aegithalos > Aegithalos caudatus. The sequence goes on from WEIU01022010.1 coordinate 370,838, forward strand.
CATGTTGAGTACCAACAGCTCAACTGGAGCAGACTCTTGTAAACACCTGTATTTTTACCAGAGGAAAACAATTTTAATCACCTATCTTTGGCCACATGAAGTCTCTTCATGCATCATTGCAAAGAAAAAGAATTTTTTTAAAGTGCATTGTACTACAGTTTTTAATAATAGACAAAAGGATTGTTCTTTTTGCATAAATCTTTGGGGTATATACATGGGTGTACAAATAAATGAATGGATATATATAAGCATATAATCTCACACACATAGACTTGTGTTTCCAGAAGTATCTATTGGCTTTTTCTCAACAGGTCTAATGAGCTAAAGTGTAAATTTGAAAATGAATACACAGATACAGAAACATACAGAGGCAAAGTGGTCCTTTTTTTTTTTTTTTTTTTTTTTTTTACACTTTAATGAAGTAAATTGTTAACTGATTTTATTAAAGAGAAATTTATAATCTGTTAAACTTAGTATTTATTATTAACAGGGACTTCTATACCAAATTTTAAGATACAATTTCTATAATACAATCATAAGAAGGATAGTTCTTTACAGATAGCAAATCATTAACTGTGTCACATGATTTCCATATGATTTGAGTTTCACTTTGTGTTATATTAGTAAGCCCTTTAATTTCCTTGGATTGCAAGTCTTGTAAAGGTATGGATGGCAAACCCATGAATATGGAAATCTACAGTTTTTGAAGTGAAAAAAAACCATATCCACGGCCAGTATTAAGGTAATTGCATTTTAAAATAGAATTTTAAAAATGTAGTGAGAACTGAAGCCTTGCTAATCCATTTTTATTGTTTCTGTTTTATCACAAAATGATTCTGTACCACAAAAATGATTCCGTATGTTAGTTTTTAGAGGGGGCTTATATTTATTTGACTGACAGTTTATTCTTCCTGCTCCTTTCATGTTAGATCTCATATGTTTAATGAAATGAGGACAATTTAATTCTTGACAATTTAATGATTGATACAAGTCACTCTCTCCTGTGGCACCTAATTGGACCCTACCTGGTACTGAGACCGCGGTGTTCTTTGGAGTGCTATCATGCATAAAATGTAGGGCTTTAAAGGGTGGGATCTTCAATAGTGATTTCATGTGCACCTGTGAGCAGGTGTTGGTCCTTGGATTTGGAATTAAGACAAAGAACATTTTGATTACAGATTTGTGAGTTTAGGGTAGAATGTTTTAGGTTCCCATGAGCAAAATATAAACCTTGCGTCTTCTCAGCTGTTCCAAGGCTCTTTCAGGACTGGAATTCTTATTTAAAATACTGGTGAGACAGGGAGCAAGCTGACATGCTTGATAATGTGTGGCTCTTCATTTATCTCAGCTAACCTGATGGCTTCAAATAGCACCAAGATGTCCAGACAGGTCTGCAGACTGCTGACATGACAGCAGTTTGGACAGTAGGCTTGTCAGGAGTAGAAATCCCCTGGCTCACAGCTACTCTTCATGCTGTTGTTTCAGAGGAGTCTGCCTGTAAAACTTCCTTTCTCATATTCCTCTTCGTGAAGTGCTCACATACAAAAAGGACAGGGAGGCTGTAAAGAGGAGGAATCCTATTACTTTTCTTTACTCATTTCAGGGGCAAGATTAGAGGCTACTCCTTGCCACTTGAATGTCTGGTACAGAATTAGTCATTAAATATGAACCTTGGTATCTTGCCTAATTTGGCCATAAATTGCCTTCCAAAGAACTTTCTGTTTGAATCCAGGTATTGACTAACCAGTTACTGTTGTGCTTCCTGTAACAGTCAAATAATGAACTTGCTTGTTTTGTTTAGTTTAATGATTGTTTTTGTTTTTAATCTGTTCTAAAAACCATAAATACAGCTTGACAAAGCTGGTACTCAAGTTGCAGAATGACAGGTTGTTATATAGAGTAAATACTGTTTCCTTTGGAATTTTCTTGAATGAACCCTAGTAACAAAGTCTTTAGTTGGTTCATAAACAAAATATCAGACATAAAAAAATTCAGTCATAAATCAATTGGGGTTGGAAGGGACCTCTGAAGATCATCTAATCCAAACTCCCTGCTAAAACAGGTTCACTTTTAACAGGTTGCACAGGATTGCATCCAGGCAGGTTTTGAATATCTCCAGAGAAGGAGACTCCACAACCACTGGGCAGCCTGTTCCAGTGCTCTGTCACCCTCAAAGGAAACTTTTTTCTTGTATTCAGATGGTTCTCCCTGTGTTTCAGTTTGTATCCATTGCCTGTTTTCCTGTTGCTGAGTATCCCTGAAAAGAGCCTGGCCCCATATCCTCAAGATATTTGTGTTCATTGATAAGATCCCCTCACAGTGGTCCCTCCTGCAACTTGAACAGAACCAGCTCCCTCAGCCTGCCCTCATGAGAGAGATGTTCCAGTCTCCCAAAAATCTTCATAACCCTCTGCCAGACCCTTTCCAGTAGTTCCTTGTCTTTATTGAACTGGAATCTCAGAACTGAGCATGGTACCCCAGATGCAGCCTCACCAGGGCAGAGTAGAGGGAGAGAATAACCACTCTTGGCCTGCTGGCCCCACTGTTCATAGTGCACCCCACAGTGCCATTTGCCTTCTTGGTCACACAGAGACAATGCTGGCTCATGGTTAACTTGACTTTTTGTGTTTGTAAACACAGAGTTCAATTTATGCTGGACTTTGTACTGAAGTCTGCTTCCCAGAATCTAACTGTGAACTGGATGTAAATTGCGTTAGTGATTTGCAAGAGATTAGTGGTATTTTATCGGAGAGAATAGGAAAGAACAGAGAAAGATTCCAACTATCCCAGCTGCAAGATCTCCTGATCTTTCTGACCTCTTCTGGGCCAGGACATGAAACCTAAGTAGGAGATAGAATGAGAGGCTAGAAATAGCTAAGGACTCCATCCAAAAAAAATAATCCATACACTCAGCACCTTTTCAGGCTGTTATGTTCCCACTTGTCTTCATTAGGAAATTAAGAACTTAAGTTCTCTTTTTTGGGTTTATACCTAGGTCACAGTGAAGATAAGCCCAGTCAACCCAACCAAAGAACAGTCATTACCTTTGTTTATGGTAATGACTGTTTATTAGCCAATTCTCTCATTTCATTCCTCTGTGGCAGTGTGTCTGAATTCACAAAATCCAAAGGGACCTGCCTCCACATGCCCTTTCCCTGCTCCAAGTTCCCTGGTGCAGCTGTTCCCCATGTATTGTCTGCAGCTGTGGCACTGGCACCAGCCCAGCCTTGGCATGTCCTGCATCCCATGCTTTGCATTTACTGCCAGCAGCTTTTTCCTAAGAGATGTAAATCAAGTAAAGGAACTTTGTAATTTCTACTTTATATTTTTGCTGAGGTGAATGAGAAAGAAAGTGCTGCCTTTTAGCTTTTCTGTTTCAGCTGTCAAATACCACAGATCTACAGAGGAAAGACATATAAGGACTACCCAAGAGGTCACAAGATTCCTTGCAGTGTTGGGCAATGTAAAATGTAGTTCTGACTACAAATTAATTATATTTGCAGTGAGTTATGTGATTAAATCATCTATGTGTAACTACACACAGCTTAGAATACATTTCTCAAAGAGTCATAGACTGATCTGGCTCCTTACAAGCCTCCTTAACAGGAGAGCTGCAATCCTATTTAGCACTTTCCTACTGCATGTGGGAAACCAAGCAGGACTAATAAAAACACTGGATGTGTGCACACAAACGCAGTAACACAGCTGGAAACTACCAAATGATGTTTATTCTGATACCATGGTGTGGGCTCAAGATAAAAATTTTCTCAATATTTTGTGCTGTGCACAGTAAAGGAGAAGAGTTCATAAATTAAGAAACTTCTGGGAAGGAATCCATCTTTTTTCCATAAGCTGCCTTTAAAAACTTGCTTGTTTCTTAGTATTTTGCAGCTCTTAGAAATTATCTCAACAGCTGCTTGAGTGGAGAGTCAGTCACTGTTTGGGAGAGTGGGTGACCTCAGCAGGCTCAGAAATGCAGCTCTCTTGGGCTGATTGTCATTCACTGGTATCTCAGCACATTCTGTGTTTTGTACTTGCCTGTTCAAATGGTCATGAGAATTGTTATAGGATATTTTAAATTATGAAGATATTGTTACTGCTAATCTTGCCTTTTTTCTTCTTTTTAGGAATCAGTAATGAAGAACGACTCCATCATTTGAAGAAACAATTTACATTTATCTTTTCCAGAGTAGATGTGTATTTTAGAAGTTAATTTAATATTTATGTCAAGAGCATGGAAAAATGCATGTCTCTTTGCTATAATTAAAAAATGGTAACCCAACTTTCCTTTGTATGAAACAATATGAGCAGGTGGTATTGTCAGGAAAAAACTCCATTGTAGGAAAGTATTTTAGATTCCTTTACATTAAGTGAGGAGAGAATGAAAACAGTGGCAGTTTCACACATGATGAAATTTACTAAGCAGAATTTCTTTGTTTTAGTTGGTGGAATGATAATTTATGTAGTTGATATTGGAGTGGACTTCTGGGTAGCTAGTAGATATTTCTGTGAGGGACAATATTCTTGGAGTATACTGATATTGTGTTTTAGAGGTCTTTCATCAGTAATAACTCAGATATTTAGTTACGAGTGGTTTAAAAATGACTGGGAAGGTACTGATACTGGGAAGCTGGAATTGGTTTTTCTAGTTCATCTCTTTCATTGTGGAATTTTTATAAGGTAAGTGCATTTAAATATTTATTTTAAAATGAGAAACCGTGGTGCTTTAGGACAGTTAAGTAGTGCTTAGTATGGCTTCAGGAACAAGACCAATTCTGGCCTTTACAACTACTGCTCCATGAAAGCAAATGGATTTTTGTCTGGTTATGCCAGTGGTAAATTTTGTCAGGTTTTGATGGACATGTAGTTCTTCTTCTATATACCTGTAAGTAATGATTTTTATCATTCACAACTCTACTCTGTTTGATTAATCAGCCATTTGATGAGGCATACCTAATAAAAATGATTGCTTTGAAATGTACTACTGTCATAACTGATAAATACGAGCTTTCAAAGTGATGTTAGGTACACTAAACATCTGAGACAGCTGGAGAAGCCATGTTTGAACCTGAGGGTTTAACCACATGTAGAAAACCCGCCAAGGTTCAGAAGAGAAATGGACAGCTGAATAGTTAGTAAGGATACTTGCAGCAGTCTTCCAATAGGGACTGACTTTGTTTTCCTAGTGGATTACCTTAACCCTAAAGTGATCCACAAAACTCTTGGATTTACTTGAACTCGTACCCTTTCCAATAAATATATCTTACCACGAATTTCTATAGTTTTGAATCTTCTTTCCCACAGTTAGCTCCATATTCTCTGAGTGGCTTATTATCTAGTAAACATTATTTTGTCCTTTACTTTGACAGCGTTGTCAACTTGGTTGCTTGTTCTTTATTGCATGAATGATATTTTCTCCAGTGCTGCTACTTATGCTTGGAAAATTTCCAAGATGTTATGTATAAGTTACAAAGTTCTTTCAGCCACTCTTCATAATTTAGCAGTGTGGTAATGCATACTTTAAGTATAAGCTGGAATCAGCAAGCTGGCATCTGTGCTTGTACCTTCATGATTAACTATCATATACTTTTATTATATGTATTTTCCTTAGGTGTATCAAGGTACAATTTCCTCCTGTCCTCCCTCTTAGTCATCTGATTTATGCAGTTAATTTAGACAATGAGTCTCTCAGGTTTATCTGTGCAGCAAAATAGATAAAAATAGATTCAGTCAAGTCAGGTCACACTTGTTAAGGTGAGATTCTCCAGAAGGTCATTTGGGGCAGAAATCCATATTCATTCAAAGAGGAAAATGAGGGCCTAACCAGTAAATAAGATTTGGTCAGTGAACTCTGGATGCTTGAAATTACAAGATGGGAATGAACTTTATCAAATTATCTTTTTTCATTTTTTTCCTTTCTTTCTTTCCTTCTTCCCTCTTTCATCTCCTTTTATACTTCCTGCTCCATCTTTGAGCTTAGACTCCTAGAATGGTTTGGTTTGGAAGGGAACTTAAAAATCAACTTCTTCCAACCCCCCTGCCATGGGCAGAGGTACCTTCTACTTCACCAGGTTGTTCAAAGCCCCATCCAACATGGCCTTGAACACTTCCAGGGATGAGGTATCCGCAGCTTCACTGGACAATCTCTGCATCACCACCCTAACAAGAAAGAGTTTCATCCTGGTATCTTGTCTTAGCTGTCAGAACTGTCTTTCAGTTTGAAGCCATTCCTCTTGTATCACTCCATGTTCTTGTGCAAAGTCCCTGTTCAGCTTTCTTCTAAGCTTTCTTTAGGTACTGGAATTGGTGGCTTTCAAACTAGTACCCTAGTTTGTACTGGAGTGCACAGAACAATGGGAATCAGTTTGGTTTTGCTAACACACTGACAATGCTAAATAATATATATGAAAATCATTTTGCTATATGTATATATACATATATACCATATATATATAATCAGAGGAAAATGAAATTGAAATATTTCTTATCTAAGAAAGCTTTAGTTTCTTTTATTGGAAAGACTGCATATCTGCAATTATATTTAATATGAAATAGTATGCTCTGCAAGGAGGCAAAATTAAGGTTAAAAGGTACATATTAACTATGCTGACTAAAATTATATTCAGCCTGACCCATCTAAATGGCTCACTGAGATGTTTGTGGAATTGAGAAGAGTCCTGACATAAGAGACAACATTAAGACAATGACAGAGTCAGGGAATATGGGGAAATGGGACATTTCCATAAGGTACCATATGAATTCTGGAGCTGTCTGATGTGTAGCAGTGTGCTTCATCAGCCAAGGACACACCTGTGGGAGACGAAACATTAGCAATTCATAACCTTTGCTGTCAGAATAGAAGGTCACATAGGCAGCAGCCACCGTGATACAGGCACTGTGCCTCTTGATATTTAAATGTATCTCAGAATGCCCGGCAACTTTGATAAGAAGCAGATGAAAAAGATTTTTTTGCATATTTGTAAAAATTAATTCTAAATCCATGAGGCATCACAGTAAATGTGAGTGCTTTGCTGAACCTGCGGTTATTTCATTATATATTTCTAAAAGGCAGTGGGAAAAATTTAGAGCAAACAGAGATGATGGGCTGCAGGCTGAGCCCTGTTCTGAAGCAGTACTAGCTGGCATCTGTGGGAGATGCAGTCTGGAAAAGGAACTCCTCTGCTTAGTGACAGAGCTCTGGGAGGAGGGGAGTAGGTTGAGGAGTATCAGGGATAGAGAGAGACACACGCAGACTGCTAGAATCACACCCTGCCTTTCCTGAGACAGCCCCACAGGCAGGCATCCATGATATGGATAATTCCCTATCCACTTTTCACCTGGCTGAGCACAGTGACTTTAAGGCTAGGGGCAATAGCAGCAAGTTCCTGCCCAGTGCAAAAAGTGTGACTACCCACAGGTAGCCCTGGGATAACAGGTAGGAAGTTCTGCAAGTGGAACTGAACAATAATGAGGATGTTGGGTCATCTGGCTTGGAGATGTCACTGAGGTTAAGTTACCCTACACCCTGTGTCAAACTCTTACTGCTCTCTACAAATGAAAGCAGGTTGTTGTCAGGTGGGGGTTAGTCTCTTCTCTCAAGTAACAAGTTGAGGAAAGTAGTAGTACTCTCAAGTAACAGGATGAGAGGAAATGGCCCCAACTTGCACCGGGAAAGTTTGGATTGGATATTAGGAATATTTTCTTCACTGAAAGGGTTGATAAGCATTGGAACAGGTGCCCAAGAAGTGGGTGACTCTCCATCTATGAAGATATTTAAAAGATATGTAGATGTGGCACTTAGGGACATGGTTTAGGGGTGGACTTGATACTGCTGGAGCAGTGGTTCTCAATGATATTAAAGATCTTTTCCAAACTAAATGATTCTGTGATTCTATGTTCTTGATCACATTTTCTTAATATAAGTTTACTGACCTAAGTATTGACTTAGTTGTATCAGTTTAATGGGTTTAATCCAAGTATTTTGATACTTAGAAAGTGAAATTTAACATGTAGCAGAGAGTAATTTTCCTTTGATAAGGATTTATACAGTGCTGAAAGCTGTGACTGCATGACCAGAAATTAGACAGGACAATCATTATTGCCAGGCCACTCACACCCTGCCTACATGAATTTCTAAATGGCACCCAGATATTTATTGGTGTAGTTTGAAGAGATGGGATGTGTAGTATAATACTGGGATTGTGTTGCAATGTCAGTGGAAATCTGAGGGGAAGCATGTGATACGGAAACATTGGCAAGGCAGCTTGCTTGTCACATGTGAAGGCTGTGAAGAAACAAAACCAAATAGCTGTCACCCCTGTGAATTCCCAGCCAGAGACAAAGCCTTCCTTACAGGATAAAACTTCATCACTTGTGAAATGATGATGGATATCTAGGAACATCTCAAGAACAAAGAGACAGTGGAGCTGTATTTCCATGAGTGTTTATAACTAGTAGGAGCCTTGCCATCTGTGTTCTACACAAAGCAACACTACAAAGGCAGAAACACTTCTTTTTTTTTTCTCCTGTCGAAGTGAATGATATTTAGAAACACTGGTAATTCTTCACCATTTACATATGACAATTCCAGTTGTAAAGGAATTGTAGGTTTTTTTACTCTGTTGGCTTACAAGTGGCTTATATACTTTGAAAGAATGAAAAACATTCTCTTTAATGAATTTATAGGGAGAAAAAGTAAATGGTAAACCTGCATTTGTCTGTATTATTGACATAACCATTTCACATTATTCCATTTAGCATCTACCTCTACATAAAATACATAACTAATCCAATACTTTTAATTAATGTGTTTTTATTACAGTTGTAGTACCTTTTTAAAAGACCTTTTATACTTTATGAATATTGAAGCACAAAACTTCTATAGCAATCGATATATTATAGGAAAATTGATTAGAGAAGTATAGCTGTAATTGTTTCAAAGTAGGCACAAGGTTTAACTGAGCTGTGGGCATGATAAAGGAGAAAATTTAAACCTGACCTATCCTTTAGTATGGACTGAACTTTGCCCTAGGCTAGGAATGTAGTTCAGCACTAGGTATAAAAGCTGGCTTTGAGCCCTTCCTAAAAGGTCATATTACATGCCAAAGGGGCAGATGAGAATGAGAGTGTAAGTGCAAAATACTCTTAAAATATGAAAATTTGTAACAGTGAATTTGCCGAAAGTGACATAAGCCTGTGGAGCTCAGAGAGTGCCACCCTGCTTAATGCATAATCAAAGAGCAGTAGAAGTACTTGGACTTTGCTAGAAAAAAATAATGTAATCTATAAAGAGTTCAAAGTCAGAAGTGGACTAACCAAAACTGCTACAGCTAGTGACAAATACATAGCATACCATCTTATAACAATATTAACCTAATATGCAGTGCTGAGAAGGAATATGCTTTGAATACTGACAAGTGATTTCAGGTATGCATCCAGCTGAAATACTACTTTTAGGACATTTCTTGCTTTGCATATCACCTGCCATCTCAGCTGTGAGCTCTGCAGCTCAAAATTTGTGCAGCTGGTTTTCACTTCTTGCTTCTTGGACAACCAGGCTCTGGTGAGTGAGTCCATGGAAAACTAGCAGATCAGTCTACCCAACTATTTTTTCTTGAAAGCATTGCAAACTTTCCAGGTTTTTACATCTCAGATGCAAGAACCAGATGTTTTGGAATACTAATTGTTATATAAACAGAAAAAGGCTTTAGATGCCTTGCCAAACAGTTTGGTTCTTTGCTTGTAAGTGATTATTCAGAGAACAATAGGATAAATACACAAAACCATAAAAATGTTAGTTTCCATTGGGAGTAAATAATGGATCTAGAGCCAGGTCATGGACCGAGTGGCAGGGATGCAGTCTATGAATCTCTGCAAGGAGGAAAGCAAAGGCTCGTCCCCTGAGGCTCTTGAGTAGTAAAAAAGCTGCTCCACACCTACGCCAGTTGCTGCTCCCATGTTGCAATTCTCACTTGTGTGGTCAACATGCCCTAACATACCAGGGAATAAGTCATGCCCTTAACCTGGGAACTGGCAATCCCGGCTGTCTTGCTTGTGGCTGTGGAAGAGACCCCTACACTGCCTTCCCTGTGGTCAAAGGACTTGGTCTTCAAAGGTGGTAAAGGTTAAACTTTTAACCTCTGAAGGAGCCAGGGATTCTCCCTATCTCCCTTAGTAAGGAGAAGAGCACTGTGCTCCGGTGTTGCATTGGGACGAGATCTGTGAGTTCTGGCTGTCTAATGATCTGCTGCCCTCTGTTCTCTGCACATGGTAAATGCAACTGCGCGGGGCCCGTCAGGTCCGTGCTGTGTGTGGCCTTGTGGATGGGCAGGGAATTAGGGAGCTGCATGGGAGATTTAGCATGAATCTTGAAGTTATCTCAGATGCTGTCTTAGGGAATGTAAGTAGGAGGCAAGTTAAAGCATAGGACTTTGCCTTTCTCAGCCTGTGCATTAGCAGTCTTGTAGTACCAAGATAATCAACTGTTAGCCTGCAGTGTTCTGCTTAATTTCTCAAGAAAATAGATCCAAATGAATGATGCAACTGTCATAATTTATTTACTAAATTAGTTGGGTTTGTTTGTTTGTTTGATTGTTTGTTTGTTTGTTTGTTTGTTTGTTTTTTAAGAGGAAAGGCTCTAGTAGTCTTTTCAACACTAGAAAAATTGGCTGAATAACTGTGAGTTTTCTTTAAAAGGCACTACTTATGCTGTCCTTGCCTGCTGGTTATAGTCAAAATGCCTTCATTGGAGAAGAATGTTAGAAGAAGCTCAAAACATCTGGGAACTAAATAGACAGAAATAGGCTTGGAAGTGATGTCTGAAGGCTGCTATGATCAAAATCCTGTTTGTGGACAAACATAGATTTGTATACCTATAAAGCCAAGAACTTAGTATAAGCGAAATTCTAACAGTTGATTCCAAGAATCATCATTAGTCTAAATCTATTTATTACAGAAAAAAAGAAAGAATACTTCTCTGCATAAAAATCTTCACTAATAATACTAATAGTACAGTTAAAATTGTTACACACCTATGTTTTCATTCCTATCCCTTTTTTCAAGCTATCCTTATCATCCTATGCATGTGCTTTTCTACACTGTATCCTATCTCTCCACATCTCAGGACCTCTGCTATCATAGCAAGACTAGATTTCTCTATCCCACATCATCATGTATGTAATAAATATCTCATTTGATATATATCTGCCTCTTACTGTTACCTATATAAAACTAGGACTATGGCACAAAAAAAAAAAAA
>WEIU01022010.1:388706-408868 GCA_013389925.1 Aegithalos caudatus
GTTATGGAAATGGCTTCTCATTCTGTCTTGGAATCACTGAGTGAGGAGAGAGGATAGGAGGGAGGATAAGGAAGCGCATGAATTGACTCCAGACACATTTCATATCACCACTGACCACTTCAGTCAAAACAAAGCTCCAGTTCACCTGGGTGCAAAGTTCAAACAATAGACTTCATATATATCCTATCTGCTTCCCAACTACCCTTAAAATTCAGCTGTCACTCAGTTCATGCATTGTGCTTGACCTTGTCATTTTAATCTAACAGCAAATTGAAAACAATTTTTTTTTTTTTTTTTTGCGTTAANAGTTAAATAAAACTAATAAACAATTTCTTCCTGTTTTGACTACTGTCAGACCTGGGTAAGAAGAACAACATCCAACAGAATTGTTTTAATTATCCTACTAATATTCAACATGCCATTTGATGGCATGGGTGAGCTCACCTGATGTACCACAGATAACACTGATTTATGAAGCCATAATTGGGTTTCCAATAAACATTTGTCAAAATAATGTATTCATTCAACCCAAAACCTTCTTTATTTATTCATATAAAAGAGCACTTAACTTTCAACAAAGAATTGCCTGCCATCAAAAACACTCCATAAACGGGTGAAATTTATGAAGATACAGTACCAGAGGGTGATAGGTGGAAGACTAAAGTTCACTTTAACCCTTCGAAGAGCTGAGTTCCACCTCTTGCTTGTACATATTTCTCACTAACAGCCTCAAGCCCAAGCTTTAATCTTTGTATATTTACACATAAAAATTCCATCTCTTTTTTCTACTATTGAATCTTATATCTCAAAGACTGTTTCAAAATTAACATATCTTGTTTTTACTATACAGTCTAGAAGCATGCACACAGCTCTAAGTTCTTTAGGCTTACCTACATTCTGCCCTCAGGTTTCACCATGTGTACATTCTTCCAAAAAAATGGTAAGCTTTGAGAAGTTAAACAACATATCTTGTCTGAACATGAAGTAATACATGTGCATATCATTCATTCCAACTGAAGAATTTTCCTCTTCTACCTCTTTACACTCTTCTCTATTTCCTTAGCACTTCAGTTTAATTGTACAGAATTTTAGTAGAAGAACAGGAAAGTAGATGGGTTGTACGATTGATATTTGAATGGAGTGCAGCTAAACCCTTGGAGTCCACCTTCAACAAAAAATGTTCTTCTTTTACCTCCAGTTGGATAATATATAACAAATACAACTTACTGAAGGCTTCCACTATGCAAGTTTTAGGTTTATTAGCTTAGTAAAATGTAGACCTTGGTGTAATAGGGAGTGTTGCTTCAAAATTAATGTAGCTAGCTAGCACTTGTTGAAAATACAAACTGCACTAGCCTTCCTATGACTGTATTTTGGTTTCCATATTTTTAGCATACTTTTTATTTCTGACAGTGAACACAGATGTAAATAACAGAGTAGAATGAGAAAGAATATCCAAGTGCACATTCATACCTCAGAAACTCTGGTGTGATTTTGCTAATCTCAGTACAAATATGTCAATATCATTACCATTATCATTACTACTTGTGGCACTTTGTCAAGGTGAAGATGATGACAATGCTTAGAATATCTCTGTTGCAACTGGAATGCAACAAGAAGTTAGTGGTAATATTCTGTAATGCCTTGTCTGCTCAGCACTGACAAGTGATCCTAAGTCTCCCTGATTTAGCACAAGTATTTTTTAATGGGAGCCTGGAAAAGACACAGTTAACTATTTTGGTTTGTGGGCACTAGGTAAACAGCTGAAAATAAAGAGCTAAATGTTATTGGATACTGCTATGAGAAAGCAAATGACAAAACTACACATTTGCAGGTCACTTGCAAAAAGGTACAGAGAGGAAGAGACACAGTGGATAGAGAAAGAGAGAACTGGTATTTTTTCCACATAACTTACTCCACATACTTGATCTATCTTGAGTGTGTTATGCTGTAGTAGAGCAAAAAGAGACCTAAAACATAATTTTGTAGTTTGTCATACAGCAGGATCACTGTTCTTGTGCCATTCTTGGCAGAAATTTTCTAACAGGTTCTGAAAAATACAATGTTCCAGTCAATCTCCCCCAGATCTACACACTCTTGTCAGTTAGAAGCCTCATGTTCAGACTCTGTCCTGCAGTCTCACCCCCTTGTTGTCCTCCCTGCCTTGCAGAGCAGACTGGTTCCCTCTTCTGTGAAGCAGAATTTTACATATTTGAGGACCATGATCATGTTCTCAGACTTCTGTAAATGCCAAATTCAGGAGACCACTTAATCTTTTATGCCTTTTCTTCTAACTGTCAGTCCTTCCTGCTGCTTTCTCTTCCATTTCACCATATCCTCCTTGAAGTTCAGGTTCAAAATTGTTATGCAGTACTCTACCTACTGTTGAGTGTATCCAATGGATTATTTCTTGTGTCCACAGGTTACAATTCTGTTTTTGTATAAATCAAGTTTGTATTTTTGTATTGTAAATAAAATATTCACCTTTTTTTATGATGTCATGACTTTTAATGACTCATATTCAGTGCACTGTAGTATGAATATTTCTGTGCAGAAGCATTGTCTTATCTGTTCTTCACTCTTTGGGTGTTTGGTTTCCACTGTAAGATCCAAGTTCAGCTTCTGCCTTCTTTAAGGCCTGGCTTCCTTCAGAGGCTTGTTTTCAGGAATAAAAAACATCTTTTCTTCAATGGCAAGTACTTATTCAACCAGATTTGTCTGGGTGTTCACATAAAAGTTTGAGGTACTTCAGAAGAATACCATTAGCTTTTTATAATTCTTCTGTGCTTATATTTGGGATTTTCCAAAAACTACATCTTACATGAGGATGTGCATCATTAGTGAACATTGAATTATTTAACTGTGGGAAGAAATGCATTTGTGTGGTTGAAGCTATGCTGTGTGGAGATACACAGCACTGCCATGATGGAGACTGCATGCTGTTGGCAGTTCTGCAAGGAACCAGGTCATTGTCATGCTGTTTTAATTGGATGAAAAAGCAGAGCAAGAAGAGACTATTTTTGTAATCTGGACTATGAAAAATGGAAAATGTACAATGAGACAGAAAGATTATCTACTACAGGTCTCTTCCATCTGTTTTGGGCTGTATTTTGCTGGGCTATAGACATTCCTAAACTTAGATTTTAAAGAATAAATCTTAGTCCCCTGACAGTTGCTTTTGTCACGACTCCAAAGAGAAAACAGTACCTCATATAGTTCTGTGCTGCTTTGCCACATTCACTAGTGTGTGGCAGTGTTATCTGAGTGGTACTGATGTACTTGTTTGAGGTATTTACCTCAAACTTCTGACAATTAAATAAAATAGTATGTTAGGTTTACATGGTTCTCTACAGTCAATGGAGAAAAAAGTCACACCCAAGGTACTGCCATCCTGTCTGCCCTGCCACCTGTTTAGGATGTAGTGAAAGTTTCATACAGGTGCCCTTTTCCATTGACTACAGCCAGAATGTCAATAGGATGAACTTTAGTTAGGTAAAACTTTGTTAACCTGGTTCCTAAGTTATGACCTTTTGCACAGTCTTGTGTGTTAGTTATTGCTTTGCTGCAAATTGCTCATATGACCGTATTTTCTCACTTGAGAAGAAGAGAGGAAGCAATTTATTCCTGGTGAGTTCTCCCTGGGTTCTCTACCATAACTTTGACTACACGGTCTTAACTCATAGTTTGCAGAGCTGAATGGCACAGTTGTATAAACACAAGGAAAACAGGCTAGGACTCACAATATAGCCCAATTCCTTACAAACGACTTCTTAAGTGACACTACCAGAATTTGCATAAGCTAATGGGTGTGTGCTTTGGCAATCAGTTGTTGTAATCAACACATTTTTTAAAAAGCATAATATAAGTGAAGCTTATTTCAAGTTGAATGTCCATTTCTACTGTGATGTGTTAAACAGAGGATTTTTATAAAAGAGATAAGCATGGTGGTTTCAAACAAGAATGAATATTGTGTAGAGAAAATTAATAAAAAATTATATATAGTGATTTGACATCTATAATTATAACCAGAAGTGGACTACAATTGCAGCTATGAATAACTAAATTATTCCTTTCTTTGAAGAGAGCAATGAGGCCATAAAAAGCCTTTTCTCACTTATGTTCTCCCAGCCAAAACAAATAATGTTTACATGCATGTATTTAGGAGTGTAATTAAAGCAGCTGGGTGTGGCCTTCCTCAATCAGAAAAAATACCAAAACATAAGTCCACAAGGCTTTTTTTTTTTTTTTTTTTTTTTTTTTTTTTCCCCACAGNGGGTTTTTCTTGATAATGAGGGATTGCTCATGGGGGAATAGAAACTAGTAACTTGAAGGCTTTGTCATGGGCAGTAGTTGCTTTTCCCCCACCAAAGTGGGCTCGACCTCTGAGGCTCAGCAGTCACCAAACTACACATGTGAGATGGGTGGCCCCTTGTTTGCTGGTTAAGGGCTACTTACCCTTGTGTGCTTTGAGAAAGGTACTCAACTTTATCAAAAATTTTTCAAACGGGTGACTGTCAATGATAAATCTGCTGCTTAGAAAAGTCCCAACAATACTGTGTTGGTGGTATCTTAAGGATGTGTTAGACAGCCATACACCAAGCCAAGAATTCTATGTGATTTAAGACTCTATCTGAATTTTTGTTTTAAAAAAGGGCTTTCTCACCAGTAGATTGGAGAGACTCTGTAGTTACAGTTTGCTGTAGATAATCTCAGAAAATTGATGAGTGTTGCCCAGGGGACTAAATTGATCCATTCAATATAGCACCATGCTAAAAACAAAACCAAAAAAACCCACCAGTTTCATAAATTTTAGAAGACTGGATTCTCCTACTGCCTACTGAGCTCCAGAAACAACTTTTCAGCAAGTGCAATTCACCATTGCTTAATCCTCTGGCAGTCAGAGCACAGTCTGGGAAGTCAAAACATACAATATCCCAAGCCATTAAGAAATAATTCCAGAGAAGGCTTGCCTGTACCTTGTCTCTCTCACGCCTTCATTTTCTGTGAAGGCTCACCTGGTGCTTTTTTAGGAGTTAGCTCTCCTGCTGTGTTCATTGAGAAACAGGCAGTCTATGCAAAGGTAGGAGGTGTGGGAGAGCAAGAGGAAGACAAGGCAGGTTAGTCCCTGCTCTCTTCCAGCATAAAGTCCCTGTTTCAACTCTCCACTAGTCCCCCACCTGTGCTGTGGAGAGGGCAGGAGCCCATCTCCTGCACAGGAGAGGGGCACAGCCTGGCTGTGCAGCCAGAGAAATGCCCTTCTACTGCACCTCATCCCCTGCTCCTTATCTAAAGATAATTCAAGTGTTGCATTGTTCCCTTGCTTCTGCAGGTCTGATTATTGCACATACATGGCCTACTTTCCCCATCTTTTTTGTTTCTGTGTCAGTATCCCATCCACTTGTTATGATGCCATGCAGCCTCCCTTTTTCTTTTAGTTAAGAAATGCTAAATAGCTCACCTCTCTCTACACCAGAGGTTCTATAATACCCATGAACTCTCTTTTCCACTCATCCTTCCTAACTATGTCAGTCTGTTGATCTCCCTTTTCATCCACTTTACTGCTTCTGTGAACTCATCTTCATTTTCCCAGGTATTTTCATGCTTTTATGTGATTTCTCCATTGTCCAATGCCTGTGCCAAAACACTGCTGTACTTCAGCCCCTGACATACTCACTTATAACTTCTCTTTCTATACAGCTCTGTCACAATCACTGACAGAGGTTGGAAGGGACCTCTGGAAATCATATAGTCCAACCCTCCTACTGAAACAGGGAAACATGGAAGCACCTGGGTGTTTGTGAAAATTCCCCAAATGCAGTCATGTTACAGTTACAACATTCAGCAATGTTCCTGGCTTGGGATTTTTGGGCTGTGACAACTTGAAAAAACAAACACACCATGAAAATTTCCCAGATCCTGAAGTAGAATTATGACACAATGAGCTGGCCACAGTACTTAGCATTTCCAGGTAAAATGGGGAAATATGGAAGGAACCCAATTGCCAGAAAGAGCTGTAGCTTTTACAAGGTTTTCAACACCTGAGTATTAATAGAAAGGCCTGATTTTTCTCATTTAAATGGTTTGTGAGAAATCTCAGCCTACATGTTGTTGCTTGGTCACACAACCTTTCCTGATACTGCTATTCCCCTAACTTCCCACAGAGCGAGGTTGAATAGTCACACCTTCCATATTTACAGGTGTCCACAGGAGCTGCAGACTGGCCATGCTGCAAGGGCAGGGACCTGGGGGCCACCTCTAAACCTCTCTGAAGGGAGGCATTAGTATGCTCCAGCGAGCTGCTTAGTGGGCACCTTGGCCCAAGAGATTTTCCTGTGGATGTGCTGCTGTCTAAGAGTGAATAAAGGCCTCTGGGCTTCAGCCAAAGGATTCCCACAATGTTTCACTGATCCGTGTGCATGGGCTTGTTTTGGTCAATAAGTCCAGAACTCCAGAGCCACTGACCTCTCTTCTTTATAACTTAACTCTGTGTTCCTATAGATTTTTTTATATATGTCTGTGCAATCTGCATTTATTTTGTTCTAAATGTTTTATCTTTCATACTTAAGGCAATGTAGTTGGCTGCAAAAAGAGCACCTCTGCCAATGATGTCTTCTGGTGACGAACAGAGCAAACATGACACCAACAAAAATAGCACAAAGTAACACAAAATATTCATATACATATATATATAATGAAAACAGATGGTTATTGCTGTGCTGGGAGGGGCAGTATTGTATAAGCAACCATAAGTGTGGGGGCTGTTTTTCATTCTCCTAATCCTTCCTTGACATCCTTGGTCTGTTGCCTGCCAACTAATCTCCCTCATGCATAAACTATTAACCAGCAGTTCTGGCATTAATCGTGCACTTGATTGTCTTTATCTAGGCACTATTTTCATCTGAAAACCGTTTACATAAGAAACACATTCTTAGCAGAATTGCTAAAAAAGACTTTTTAGTTTTTCAAATAAGCATCAGGGCACTGGTATGGTGATTTCCTTGCATGGTAATAATGCCAGAAGTTAGGTTTGTGAAGAAAGCATTTTCCATTTCTGAGACTTAATTTTCTAAGTGTTTAATAAAGAAAGGAATGTAATAGAGGGACAAAAATAATTTCAGATACTAAACTTTTAAACAACTTTTTGTATGACTCCATTCTCTCTCTACTCCCCCTCTAACTGTCAGGGTTTTCTTTTTCTCTTGGCTTTCTCTTGGATGGGAGGTTAACAGTGCCAGCAGCATAATTTCTCTTTTTATCCACAAAAATCTACAACACAGGTAATGGCATGTTTTCAACCCACCCTGTCCTATCAAGTCAGGCTGTTCATTTAAGCGGTGTCTGCCCAAAAAGGGGCAGGCAGCAGAAATTGGAGCATTAATTTTTAAAAGAAAAGTTACTACGTGGAATAAGTGGCATCAGTGTCACTTTTGTTAGAGTGTGGGATAAGGAATTATTAGCTTTCTTGTTTTGATTCTGTAGTTAAATTGTTTCAGTTCCCCTAGGCAAAAAATTCAGTGGACCTTGCAAAGTACTAGAGAAGTTCTAGTGAGGTATTTAACTTGTGGGCTTAAACACATCTGCAGCTAAGTAGTGAAGGTTAGCTACATAAGCATGGGTTGAGGGTTTGGATTTACCTGAAGAATTATAATTATCCTAGGATTATTCAGCAGTCTCTGGATTATTAGAGAAATCTTTCAATCCTCTATTACCCAAGACTTGGTCTAACAGATCAAGGGTTGAACAGATGTTTGATTGAATGGGATAATAATTTAAGTAGGCCTGACCTCTCTTTGAGCTAGAAAAGCTGCAGTTGAACTCTAAACTGAGATAAAATTTTGTTTCTCAATGCTTTCATGAAGGGCTTGTTTTTGCAGCAGTGCCATGCCATTCTACAATTTCACAATGTGCTGACCTCAAATACTGAATGCAGTTCTTATTTCCCCATCTCAGAAAAAGAATGATTACAAAAGATTCTATAGACAGACAAGGACAATCAAACTTTTTCACATCTTCTGCAGAAAAGAAAAAGTTGTATCAAAATTCTTCTGACTAGAGGGAACTGAAAGGTGATATATTATGGGTCTACAAAATTAGAAAAGGAAATAAACATTCCCTATTTACTTACCTGTAGTGATATAAGAAGGGGACATCAAAAAGATGCACCACTTCTAAAACAAAAGGAAACACACATATGCTATGAAAGCTCTTGCCATAGATATAGCAGATGTTAAGAGGTTATTTGAGTTTACTCAGCCACTGTGAGGATCGGAATGAGGGGTGTGGGCTTGATATTTCTGAATCTGGAAGGTTTTCAGCCTGTCAGTGGATGAATTTCTTCCCAAGGGAAGAGTCCTTGAAAGAAAATTCTCCCAAGAAATCTTCCTTTGGGAAGAAATTCAGCCACTGACAGGCTGAAAACCTTTCAGATTCAGAAATATCAGGTGCACAGAGAGGTGGGGAACAAACAAACAAAACCCAAGAGAATATAAATTATTTGAGGACTATTACATTTAAGCACATTTTATCACAATCTTGCCCCAATTCTTCACTATAAGTCTAAAAGTTGTTTACTTCCAGTCCATTTCAACTACTGGGCATGCAGGAACAAGATCTGGAGGTGAAGCTCTAGCCATTGGTAGTGAGTCTTCCACATAATAAGGCTACTGAAATTTGTCATTACAGAATCACAGAATGCATAAGGTTGGAAGGGACCACAGTCGGTTGTCTGGTCCAACCTCCCTTCCTGCTCAAGCAGGGTTATCCTAGAACACAAGGAGGATGAGATCATGTCCAGGTGTTTCTTGAATATCTCCAGTGAGGGAGACTCCACAACCTGTCTGGACAATCTGTTCCAGTTAACTTCCTGTGCATCAATTTCTTCCTGTTACCTCCTGTCCTGTTGCTTGGCACCACCAAGAAGAGCCTGGATCCAGCCTCTTGACACCTTCCCTTCAGACACTTGTGTACATTAATGAAGTTCCCTCCCAGACTGCTCTCTTTGAGACTGAACAGACCCATCCCTTGCAGCCTTTCCTCATAAGAAAGATGCCCTTAATTGTGTGTGTAGCCCTTGACAGGACCAGCTCCAGGACCTACATGTCCCTCTAGTACTGGGCTGCCCAGAGCTGGACACAGCACTCCACATGCAGCCTCACCAGGGTTGAGTAGAGGGGCAGGATCACCTCCCTTGATCTGCTGGGAATGCTCTTTCTAACATACAGCAGGATTCTGTTGGGCTTTTTGGCCACAAAGGCATACTCACTGCTGGCTCTTGGACAGCTTGTTGTCTGCCAGCACACCAGCTTGTTTTTCACCAGGACCCCCAGGTCCTTCTCTGCAAGGCTGCTTCCCAGCAGATCAGCCTGTGCTGGTCCAGGGGGTTGTTATTCCCTGGATGCAGGGTGCTGCATTTGCCTTTGTTGAGTTTCAGATGGTTCCTTTCTGCCCATCTCTCCTCCTGTCTGAGGTCCTTCTGGAGGGCTGCACAGCACTCTGGAGTATTGGCCACTCCTCCCAGCTTTGTGAGGAGGCATCTGCCCCTTCATCCAAGTCATTGATGAATAAGTGAAACAATACTGGGCCCAGTATTGAACTTTGCAGCACACCACTAGTGACAGGCCTCCACTAGGTGCTGTGACACTGATTATGAACCCCTGGAATCTGCCATTCAGGCAGCTCTGCAGAATCTTTTAATGTTGTCAGTAGTGCATTGTGACAGGAAACTACATATTCAGGGATTCACATTTTAATAAGCATCCATTAAGGGTACATTCAATAGCCATTTTAAAGACAGATGATTAAATATTTACCAGGGTAAAAATGACAAAACATAAACCAAATGGGAAACACAGAGATTTGAATGTTTCTGTTCCAATTACTGAATCTAACTTCCTTGGTATCTTACTAGGGAGACAGAAATTAACGAGCAGCAGATGAAAAAGGATGAATACTTTTGCTCTCCTTAGAAAAAAGGCCATGAACAAGGTCATGCTTCTGGGTTTCAACTTATAGTCTCTGACAAGCTGAAATGATTTAGGGCCAAAGTCCAGCCAGTGATACCATTCAGGATCAAAACCTGGGCTATTGCCTAGAAAAACCTAGGCTATTGCTCCATGCAGGAGCTATACTTAGAAATAGAGTTGGAGAGAAAGATTCTTACCACATAGACCTGGTATCTATTCAGAAAAACCCACAGTGCAGCTGACCTTAAATGAGCTCCTGAGGCCATGGGCAGAAGGGGTGGGTGTGTGTGTGTCCTGAGGCTGCTCAGGGCAATGGAAGCCAGTTTGTGCAGCCAGGGCCCTTAACAGAGTCTAGGAAAACATCCAGCAGGAGCCAGCTAAGCCAATGTGTTTGGTTTGACAACTTCTGCTTTGTACAGGAAGTCAGAGGGAGCTTTCTTAGTCTCACTGACTAATCCCTGCCCATTTTATAATATTTATATGCTCCAAACAAGAAGGCACTCTTAAAAAAAGGTCAAGTTTTGTCCTGCTGAGGTCAGTAATAAAATTCCAATTGATTTCAGTTGGGTCAAGACTTTACCTCGCTGTTTCTTTTCCTGAGCTGCTGTTTTGAAGTCCAACACAGTAATAAAAATAATTAGAGGAAATACCACAGACTCTTTTTCCAAGCCTTTTCTGGAAATCATGGACATCCCTCCTATATGAGTGCACTTTATACTCCCTACTTTGACCCTTGTGTCAGGCTAATGCCTTTTGGATTAAGAGTCAAATAAACTTGCTCCAGAGTGCATCAGTATCACTCCTTTTTGGCCAGAGGTCTGGGTCAGTGATGTGTGCATGAAATATGCCTTTCCTCCTGACCAGCTGATGGAAAAGTGTTGTGCTACTGTAGGGCTTGCTGCTCTGAGTTAAAGAGCCCTACCAGATGAATCAGAAATGAAATCCTTCCCAGGGTCATTTTTCATGCTCATATTGATTGACCATTTTCATAGTAGATTCTTACTGCCAATAATTTTACCCCACATGTTTCTGATGAATACTGTTAATGCCTTCTTGTCATAGACCCAGGGACTTCTGTTTGTTTATTTTTGCTTGAGAAGAATAAATAAACTGGGTCAGTGTGACTTGTAACATGCCAAGAGTTTAAACATGTGAAATGCTTATGTTAATGCTTTCAGTGTTTTTCTTCTCTGAGGATCCTCATTGTTCAGTGTTTGGCAAGTAACTTTTCCTAAGGTTATATCCTTCTCTGCTCTCAGTGAGTTTACAAAGGTTGTCAGAAGTATGTGGACATCCATCTTTTAGCAAGGAACGATGGAAAGGACACAATGCATAGCATTTAGGTGTCTGCCTAAACTTACTAGTGAATGCATATGTACACTAGCTGTTTAGTCCACAAACTTGTAACTCCATAGGGAGCTCTTCAATTCACTGTCCAGTACTGATGGGATTCTCTTGCCTAATCATGTACGTCTACTGACATTTTTGATGTCAGGGTGTTTCACCTGAGTACCATTTGTTGCTCTTGAAGGGCAAAGATTTTCTGTAGGACTTGGTTTTGTCTCAAGCATCCTAGAGCATCTCAAACAGCTCTCAACATCTGTCTTTAGGAGATTGAATGCCTCTTTTGTTTATTTATCTTAGGATAAGGTGGAATTCTCTCCTGGCTTCATTGACTGTATTGACTAGATCTCCATTGATTACTCTGAAAGTTTAAGAGGACCTTGGCTCAGAATAGACAGTTATATTCTGTTGACTTTCTGTCTGAAACCTACTCCTTTTGCCCCTAAATAAAAGCTCCCAAGTCTTCAGAATTGCAATCAGTATTTCTCAATACACCCTTCTTTAAGGAATTATTATTTATTAAAGGTTTATAAAAGGTTGCCCTTTTAACACAGCATGCAGTGGTGCTGGTGTTCTCACATGAGGCCTTAAAGGGGATTTAAGATGTGGAAGAACTTGTACCAACAAACACTACAGACATCAACTTAATATTTTGTGAGTTTTCCTTTAAAACAACTTACTTATCTAGGAGGTTTTGTTCATGTGTTTGGCAACTTGCTAAATAGTAGACTATGGAAGACCTCTTGTGTCACTGACAGAAGTTAGTAATTTTTCTAATTGGGATTATCTGTTAATTCAATCATTGCCTTTGGTTATAAGTGGCAAAACCTCACTGAGCCTTAATTTTCATGAAAAGACTTATTATATGACCTTATGACATACATTATTCAAAATGTATACAGTGTATTGCAGTGTCTTCATAGTAGTAGCCTCATGTTAATAGATATTACTCCTTTGAAGGTATAACTCTGTCAGTGTGTTGCTCTGTATAGTTTATTTGTACTAATTTTTGAGGTGCTGAGGCATTAATAACAGTTATACAATCTCTGTAGGTATCATATGGTGTTCAGCTCTGAAGTCTTGAAGAATTAATGATTTGGGATAGAACAAATGAAAAATTCCTTTCCTGCTTTCCACTGAGAAGATATGAATCGTCATCATAAAAAAAGGGACACATGATTGCATTAATAATCTCTTCCACAGACTACCTAGTAGCTCCATTAATGAATAGCAAACTAGATTTATATTTATATGCCATTGTTACTCTACAGATCAACAGAGCTTTTCAATCTTGCAAAGGAGACCTCAGCTTTTAGGTTTTTATCTTTATTTTGTTTTTCTCTTACAAAGAAGAGTTGACATACAGGCAGCGAGCCTCCACTGTATACATATTTGATATTATAATTATATCATATATATTATATAATAATTATATACATATCTATATATATCTATATAATATATNTTCTCATGATGTTAATATTTATAAAGAGCATGTGTAAACATAGACTATATTTCATACAATTTTTGGTTTTAGTTATTTTCTATTCTGGTGCATCTGTTTCTACTGGAATAATTCTGTCATAATTGATTAATGTTAAAAAATGTAAATACCTCATTTTATTTAAAAAAATATTCCATTAAGAAACCTAATCTTTGCTTATACCCTGAAGGCTTACTAAGCTATTCCTATAACTGTATGAAAGGTGCTTGTTTGCATGCATTTGGGGGAGGCAGCAGTAGAAGTATTTGCAGATATCAGCATCTGTGATAGCTTTTTGGTAGTCTTTTAAAACTGAAATCGATTTGACTTCCAAGTAAAGATGGGCACTGTTCATTGCTGTTGGTGCTGTATGACACCTGGAGTATTTAGTATGTTTTTTACCAGTTTTGCATTCCATTTCTGCCTGTACAGCAATGAGCTAGTCAGAACTACTCCAACCATTTTAATGCTGCACTAACTATTGGAAAGGGTATTGCATACTCTCTGCTCCTGTCTCAAGCTCCAGGGAGGAATTTCCAGAAGAAATGAAAGTTTGGGCTCCATTTTCTACCTGCTTTTTGTCTGCTTTACCGTCTTCCTTTTTTGACACAGGTCTAATCCTACTTGAGCTTAAGCCTAAACATCTGATAGAGGATATTAGACTTTCCTGTAGTTTTATGAGTAAAAGTTTTGTAGTGGTTTTCCTATGCAATTCGTAGGACCAGCTGGAGTGAGTGGGAGATGCACACCTAACATCCAAACAAGGCTTGTATTATTCCTCATGCAAGAACTGGAATAGTCCTCTGATGTCGCTGGAGTTCAGTCTCTTGAGCAAAACCTAGTCTTTTGGTGGCCAAGTTAGCCCTTTGGTGGTACACATAGTTTCTTCTTAACTGCTTAGAGAATTCACTTTCAAACTCATGGTGGCAAATTCTAACCCTAATATTTTTTATTAGAGTTTTTGACAGGAATTATGAAGAAGTAATATCAAAAGCTGCAATTCAGATGATAAGGGTTCATTCTTAAGTATGGTTGAGTTGGAAGAGCAAAGCAGAAGGAAAAGTTTTTCTTTAGGGTAGTTGCATGGGTTAGTCCCTCCCTGGCACTCAGCCTCTTCTACCTTTCAAACTGATGTCCTTTTTAACTCCATACAGAAGCATGTGCTTTGCTAAATCAAGCAATGGATTTAAATGCTTAATGGCACTGCGGCCTAAAAGAGCAACTTAACTTCCATATGAATTAAAAAAAAAAGGTTCAATTTTTTTCAAAGCAGAAATGGTTAACCAGAAAAACACAGCACCACAGGCTCTGTAGATGTGCAAGGGCCTTAATGACCCCCAACTTTTAAAAATTTGTCAGACATAAAAGCAGTACTAATCCGATTAGTAACTGTGATTGAGTAAATCTACTGTAAAAATGGACCGTGCCCTGTTTTGAACATGATACCATGCTGGTCATTTGAGAACTGCCACTGTGAAACATAAAAGTCTCTTTGATGGAATATTTATTTCATGAGTTGGAAAAAAGGGATAATATAGTATTGTTTGTTTTCAAAAATAGCTTGTAAAATTTTATTAGCCAAGGAGCCAATATTCAAAACAATGAAGAAAAGACATGCTGTTCAGTAAGAGAGAGATGAAAGCTCATCAGAGTCCTAGGAAATCAAGTGGTTAAGTCCAAGAATTGCTGACTAATTCTTTTTACTGCAGCACCCCATAGGAATAAAAAGAAGACAAGCATTTTGGAAAAGAGTATTGGCTAAGTTGAAAAAGTCGGCACTCTGTTGTGTGGCCTTGGAAACTCTTACTGAGCTTTCTATCTACCCTCCAGAATATTTCTGCTTGTCACTTTGGCAAACACAGATACTAATTTTAAAGCAGAGAAGTGTCTTCATTCCTTGGGGCTCACATGAGCTGCAATTAGTCTTATTACAAAATGCCAAAAAATCTCTGGCAGCTAAAATAAAGTCCAGGGAAATGTCCTCACCACTGATGAATGAGTTCCTTGAAAACAAGTAAGGGTGGGCACGAGCCACAGCATTTGGATCTCGATCCAGGTCTGGAAAACCTGAGGACTATGCTTTGGCTTGTCCCATTATATATATAATATACATATACATGGAGATCAGCAGCAGCATTTGTATCCTGATTTCTGTTTAAGTACATGCATATGTACAAACACACGGTTTACAGTTGTTGCCCGAACTTCAAATGGAACAATAAATGATATTGCATATGTAACATCTCATATTTCATTTCCCCACATTTAGAAGTATTTAATTTCTGATCAGACTGCCTAAGAGGTTGTCTCGAGTCAGGAATGCTTGACCAGCCTCTCTTGCTCCAACACTAATGTTCTATTTACCTAATTAAATATTAGCTCAAGCTGTTTGCGTGTCAGAACATGCCAGATATTGAAAGGAAAAAAACCTACTATCCTAAGCCAGAATATGCATTTTTCAGACATGACATGTAATTTACCAGCCCAGCTGAAAAGCTTTCAATTTTTTGAAAGAAAAATGAATTCAGCTTGTAATGAAGGGCTTTAATTTTGTTTGACAAAGTGAAAAAAATATTATCATTTTTAGGATATATGGCAATCTGAATTTGTCTCTTGCTTTGTGTTCAGTTTGTCTGCATTTTTCCACAGAGGAAACATTTTAGACTGTCTGCACAAGAAACTATCAGAACATTGCTCCTGCCTGTAAGATCTTGCCATAAACCAATTTGCTTCTGGATCCAGGCAGCTATTTGAGCCCTTGTGGTAGAAATCCCAGGTGAAAACTCCTGATGCTTTGGTTGGGGCAAAGGGGAAGTTCTGAGCATTGGCAGTGTTAACAAATGAGGCTTTAAACTCTGGCTGTGGGACAGGTCTCTACATTGACTTTTGCTGAACACTTGCTGTTAAATCTGCATTTCTTTGGAGAAAGTTCCTGAATTGAAAACTAGTTGAACATTTTTGGTTGATTCCCTTGTAGTAAATATAGGTAAATTAATATTTCCCCTCCATAAGCTTTGCTCTGTTCCTTGAGAAGAAAGAAAGATATTTTCAACCACTGTAACCTCTGATTCAAGCATGTGTTTTAATATGGATAGATGCATACTTATATTTTAAAGATCTTTCCATAGACCATGACTTATAAAAACAGATCTGTGAAATCAAATAGGAGGCTAAAGAATTCTTAATCTAGGCTGGGGTAAGATTTCTGGAGTGTAAAGATCAGTATTTTGTCCCAACCCCAAAAACTGACGTCTGTGCCATACTTGTTTCCTCCTATTTTGAATCTTAACTGAATTTTTGCCAACAGTTCAACAGGTGCAAACTCTAAAAACAGGTCACCGAAATGGCTTATTTTGATAGTTTTCATCAACAGATCCTGCTGCAATAGAGGCACTGTAGAAAGGCTCAGCTTATGGATATGAAGTAAGGTAAAAAGCAATTTCCTAGTTTTGAAAAAATGGGACACACAAAGGAAGATGAGTGCCTGGAAGAGTTGGCACACTGCTCCTCAAAAATAAAGGTCCACTACAATTACTTTCTTTTGAATATTGTATGATTCACTCTGTACAAAAACCCCAAAGGTAACAGTGACCATAGCACACACCTATTATGATTCTAAAATGAAACTTTGGTCTTCAGAGAGTTAGTTTATGACAAAAATTCTCTATAAAGCAATTACATACATGCACAAGGACAAGGAATAATAAATACATAATATTTTAGAGCAGAGTAACTATGGTGTAGTCAAGGCTGGAAGTCTTAAGGATACAGCAAAATAGTTCTGGTAATTTCTGATCTCCATGAAACATTATATCCTAAAAAAAAAGGGGACACAAATCAGTACTGTTAAAACACAATTTTTTGATTTTTCCACCAACATTTTACTTCCTGACACAACCTGAACTTGATCCACTGTTTTTTACACTTTCAGCATACTCTATTCCAGTACACTTCAAAATCAGACTATTTGCTAGGAAAGAGTCTGTATTGAAAAAAAGGAATTGCATATTTTCGTCCTTCTGAACTAAAAATCCCAAATGTATGGTGTCCCAGGATGCTTGCTAGGGATGATGGTTTGTGTACAACAAGCAATAAACAACTGTTTCATTTCCAAACAGTTTTATAAATAGTGCTCATTTACAATCTCATAAACTTCATTCTATCCTGAGGCCTTTCTGCAGAGCTTCATTTACACACGCACAAATTGAGCATTTAAGAGGTTTACTTTAGTTTGATAATGATCTATTAGGGCTGATTATATACATATAAAAATTTGGTCTCTAGTACAAATATTCTTTCACATAAACAAAGCATCACCTCATTTCACTGCGGTCTTATTTCTGGATGGGCTATCAAGTTCATAACATTACTCTGGGGCAAAGTGACTTGCTCTTGTAACGTAGTGCTTTGGAGCTTGTACTCTTTCAAAAATACAGAGCACCAGGTCTTCAACATTTTTGTGGAAGATCCTTCTTAACAGAGGCCATAGTTGAAATCAGGGGAGATTTTATGTGCATGTATATGGTTTTATATGAGATATGTACATGTGCATATGTGGACTGGGGAGAAACAGAGTTGAAAGGACAGTATTAGTAGTGGGGACTTACACTATCTTTGTCATTTAAAAAGGGCATTCAGCTTGTCACTGGTTATTATCTAAGCTTCTTTGTTTTCAAGTTGTAAAATATCTGAAAGCAATTCCTGATCCTTTGCCCACATTCTTTTCTTTCAAATTCCTTCCTAGGCTTCTGCCTTACAAAATGTTATGCATCTTCCTGACCTTCCCCATGCAGCAAATGGCAATGCCTCTGGCATGACCCCAGATTTATGACAGTGGCTTGGAAGGTGCCCTGGCAGAGCTGTGGAGGGAGTGGTTGTGGTCACTGCCACAGCACTGCTATTCCCCAGCAGGATGAGTTGGGCTGGGGAGAGAAACTGGGAATGAACAGATTGAGGACAATTCAGGTTTCTGCCTTGTAACAGCATCTGAGGTTGTCCAGCAGAAACAGCTAGGACGAGGTAAGAGGAACATGCCAAATAAGAATAAATATATTCCAGACACTGCATCTACTGCCACACAGAAAAAGGCTGTTATGATGGTGGTGGCTTAGATTGGCTGGAAGAAGTCTGAGTGAGCAGGGAAATTTACTGGGGAAGAGATGAAGTGCTGCAAAGAAGAAAGGACAAGGACTTCTGGAAAATCCTTCTCACCTGAGAAACACGACAAATATCACATTATTGCTGAAATTCTCTGTGATCAGTGTCCCAAAGCTATTCTTCAGCAAAGGAACAAAAGGAAAGTCTGCCAGTGCCCTGGTGTACTTGACAACCCTATCAACAAGTCAGACAATGAAAATATTCATCTCTCTTTAAACTGTGCTTGACTTCTTTAATATACCCTGACAGTGCAATATCAGCAACATATGGAGTACCAAAAAAGGTTAATGCTATATTCCATCTTCTCAAGTGAAAGCACAAATGAGCATGTTAACCATTTTTCTCATCCTGCTGTGACTGTTAGCAGAGCACATCCCAGTGACTGGTTTTCCTCTGCAGAGTCCATGAGACTAACTGTAACTGGAAAGACCAGAGAAAATACAAAACGATTTTAGATTTTATGCCAAATCCAGATTATATTTGAAGCCCTAAGTAACTTTTTAACCAACCTTTTTGCACAGAATTTATTTCAGGTATGTTACTGTACATTTCTGGTGCTGCAAGGAATCCACACAAGTATTTCCTGATTGGGTTTGTCCACAGATATGTGATCCTATGTATTTATAACCAGCACAGATAATTATGACTTAGAATATAGAGAAAAAAAAGAAAAAATCTTATCTAGATTCACTTATCTTTTTCTTCTGAAGAACTTTTTTTCAATCAGGTATTCCAAGAAAATGCTGCAATGGTTAACTGTCAGAAAAAAATCTGATTCATTGTTAAGTGTTTAGCTGAGATCTATAATATCCTCACACGTAATGTCAAGGAATCAGTCAGTCCCTTGCATTCAGTTTGTTCCCACACTTGAAATTAACACCTTCTGAAGAAAGCTTTAGCTCACTGCTGCCAAAGGAGTGACATGGATACAGACAACAACAGGGCCTTACTGTGGATAATGAGGCCCAACATTGCTTTCTGATGAATATACAATGATCATTATCTCTAAATATCCCTAAGTATTGTCTACACTAAGTGTCTTCTTCTTTCTGAGAGAGACTATTTACAAGAGCATGTAGTGACAGGACAAATGATGAATGCCTTCAAACTGGAATTCGGGCAGGTTTAGATTAGATGTTAGACAATAATTCTTTACTGTGAGGGTGGTGAGCCGCTGAACAGGTTGCCCAGAGAAGTTGTGGATGCCCCATCCCTGCAAGTGTTCAAGACACTTGAATGGGGCTGGATGGGGCCCTGGGCAACTTGTTAGTGGAAGTGTTCCTGCCCATGGCGTGGGGTTTGGAACTAGATGATTCTATGGTCTGTTTTATCCCAAAATGTTTATGATTCTTATATGCTGAAATCCAGGTTAGTTGATCACCAGTTCAAGCACTGGAAAGGCTTTCTCACAGCATTCTTTTTGCTGGAGAATAATGTCAGAAGAAATAGAGGAACTTTTATATATTTTCTTTTTAGTTTGGGTAATAATCCCCCTTTTTTTTTTTTTTTTGGTTATTCTGTATTGCCGAAGGTACAGTCTGGCCTCTTGGAGTACTGATAAGAAAGGATAGTCTTACTTCTTGGAGCACTGAAGCATGCGGAGCACAAAATAACAAAGATGAAAACTGAAAATTGATCAACACTGAAGTTCAAGACACTTTCTCAGTACTTTACACAGAGCATATAATTGACAAAAGGCTATAAACCCAGTTATTGACCTTGTTTTGTGGTTACAATCTGTAAATTTAACCCTGTTGGTCAGTGGGACCCTCATTTCATAAACCAGCCCTTCTCTCCTGGTTCAGCCGATTTGTTCTTGCACGTTTGCTCTCGGAGGCCGGAGGCTGCCCCGGCTTTCCTCGGTGCCGCCGTGGGCTCGGTGCCGGTGTCCCCGGGGAAGGACGGGGANNNNCCCCTCAGAGCCCGCCCCGCGCGGCCGGCAGATGGCGCCGTCTCCCCGCGGAACCGCCGCCTTCCCGCGCCCTTCCCGGGCCCTTCCCGGGATACCCGGGCGGGGTGAAAAGGGATCTCGGGGAAACATTCTTCGCTCTGAGCCTGGGGAGGCACCGCAACGAGCTGTCCGGAGGAGCTGTGCATGTCCCATCCCGTGCAGTGTTCAAGGCCAGCTTAGATGGACTTTGGGCAGCCTGGTCTGCTGGAGGGTATCCCTGCCCGCGGCAGAGGCTTTGAACGAGGTGATCTCTAACGTCCCTTCC
>WEIU01022011.1:0-51772 GCA_013389925.1 Aegithalos caudatus
AGCGCAGCTCCCCGGCCAGCAGCGCACCTGGCAGGCGAGAGGAGCCTCCTGAGCCTCTGGGCTTTCCCGAAACCCCCCGGAGCCCCGCACACCCCTGCCGAAGCCCGGACGGATGGGTACCTCCGGCTCGGCCGCTTACCCTGGCATAGAGCGGCGGCGGCCAGGACGAGGAGGAGGAGGCGGAGATGCGGGTTCATCGCTGATGCTGGCGGCGGAGAGGGCGCAGGAGCCGGCGAGGAGTCCCCCTTGTCTCCTGCGCTTTTATTCCCTGCCGGGAAGCTGCGGGGGAATTTCCCGGAATGAAGTCGGGGGACAGTGCCCCGTTGGCCCCGTTCCACCGGTGGGTGTGTGGCGCTAAAGGAGCGGGGCGGAGAGAGGAGAGAGCACAGCGGCTCCTTCAGATCTGGGAGCGAGGGAAGCGTGGCACTGCACCGTCCCGAGAATCACCCAGGGTCCGCTGGGATCCCGCTCTCTGAAAAGAGCTGAGGCTTTTTTGCGGGGGCTCTCCGCTACCTTTCACGGTGCAGGGTGCTGAGCCAAATGGGAATTTGGGTTCTGGAGCTCACCTTGCTGCCTAACTGTGTGTAACCATGCACTCTTATTCTGCGGGCATTGCTCCCCTGAGCACCCCTTTCTTCACATAACTTTTGAAAAGCGGAAAGCTTTCTTTTCCTGCAACTAGGAGACCCTCAGGTTTCCATACCTACGCTCCACTACTGAAAGCCTTCTGTTCCACTCCTCTGCACTCATAGGTCACGCTCTTTTACTTCATTCCTGTCAAGGCATTTTGCTAAATTCAGTTATAAGGAAGCAAAATAGCAGTTTTCTAGGAACTTTTAATGAAAATGAGGCACAGGTTTTCTAAATTTTACTTACACATAGGTTTAGATCAGTTATGATCAGCACACACCCTTTTGTAATAAGTTTTGGTAAGAAATATAATATTGCACTTTATTTGTCTTGGGGTTGGGTTTTTTTTTTTTTTTGTAGCTGATCTGTTTTCTTCCCCAGACATTTGTGAACATGAGTGGGGTTCAGCAAATCAAGTTTTTCCAGGGTCCCGTTGCCATGTGCCTTGCTCCACCTGCCTGAATGCTTTAGATTATAAAATACAGCACATAAAGCAGTCCTGGCAAGGGATTAAGTTGATAGCAAGCTGATGGGACACAAAGACTCTCATTCCTGCACTCCATCATCTACAGCTCAGCTGCTTCATACTGCTGCTGTCTTAGTCCCTCAGGAGATCAGCCCTGCAGGAAGGTTGTATGTCACAAGCAAATGGTGATTGGCCCATGTTATCAGGAAAAATCTCATGACTAATTTGGACCCCATTCCCGATTCAGCTTGATAATGACATCCTTGGAAGCAGTTGGCTTTTAGCTTGCCCTTAAAAGGAAGTTACATGGTTGGCTTAGGGGCAGCCACTAATTAGAAACCTTCACTGGGATCCCTTGAGATCCCTTGAGATCATGGAGGTGGAATCACCATTCCCTCCAGGTTATAGCCACACAAGCCTCGGACTGCGGGTTCCCCATATGGTTGTCCCAAGGAAGTGCCACGTTCTTTGCAGGAAGAAGGATTTTCCCAGCTGTTGCAAACTGAGGCAGGTAGGATTATGCACAGATAATCTGCTTCAGGTCACTGCATCTATCAGCGGCAGATCCAGATCTGAATGGATGTGGGGAGCAGATCAGTGGCTGTCACTCCTGCACACTCAGATCACACGCTGTTCTTGGACGGGACACATGAGTAAGGACAGATGACGTGACAGCGCTTGGCTTTACGCTTGCATGACTGCTCACAAGAACTGACCCATCAGACTCATTCCACTGTGGTTACTGCTGAGGAAATTCCAGAAATCTCCTGGGGTCTGGGGCGTGAGGTTGTTTTTAGACGTGGAGCAGCAATGTGTGAAAGTCTGCGGCCAGCTCTCCCTCAGAGCCAAGAAGAACAGCAGTAAGCCATGAGCATGCTGCAGCGCAGCAGATGGTACAGAGATGGTCCTCTGAGTCAGTGCTTGCACAAACAGGCCTGGAACAAGGGAAATGGGTGTCTCTGGGACTATTTCAACACGGAAGACCATCTGCCTGAGCAAGGCTTTTTACCTGCAGACTTCAGATTGCTTCTAGCTCCCTTCTGTGGGAATGTGAGAAGACTCTTCAGTCCAGATGATGGCAGCAAAAAGGCCGATCTGGGGAGAAACTCCTGAATTATACCCTTTTCCCTGTTTCCCTTCACCACCTTTGGCAAAATTCCCTTAGCAAGTATGGAAAAGACAGGGAACAGAGAGGATCACTTTAGAATGCTGAGTTTTTCTCTGCCTGCTGCCCTGTCTCATTATAGATAAGTTCGCCATGTACTGAGTGCAGGTGGTACAGATAGAATCATGGAATGGTTTGGATGGGAAGGGGACCTTGAAGATCATCTTGAATTAAGTTTAAATTAGATATTGTGAGTGGTGGTGTCAGTGTAGCTGGGACAGAACTCACCACAATGTTTGTATTTTCCTCACGGAAGTCACCCACCTCTTTAGCAGAAGCTGCTGTGTGAAGGTATGCCAGGATTCTGTGATCCTGTGAAATCTCTCTGTGTCCTTAGCCTGGGTCTCAGGGTCACTGGGACACAGAAGGCAGTCCCAGCTCAGGCAGGCCCTAAGTGGGTACATAAAGAGAATAAACCACACGGCTCAGCCACCTTCACATTATCCAGTCCTTAATTCGTTACATGCAGGAAGTGATTTGGCTGCTTTGTTGCAGACTTTGGCTGTGTGCCTTTCCACAGCAGGTATTTATTTGGCTTGGCACCTGTAGCAGGAGCCATTCACCTGGCAGCAGGCCCAGGAGAGCTACAAGACAATTAAACAAGAGATGTCTCACTTCAACAAGTGAGGACTTCTCCTAAGTGCACGAGAATTACTTTGGAAGCTGTGTCCTAGATACAAGTGTAAGGTGAACTGTTTATCATGGCCTAGAAACCATTTAACATGACCAATCTCTGAAGGAGCAGTCTGATTTTATTTCCTCCAGAGTTTGGATTAGGAATAATTTGTGTTCTGATCTGTAAAATCACTGTGAAGTCACTGCTACCTAAAGTACTGTCTAAAGTCAGAGGGTATATACTGCTGATATCCTCTCATCTTCATTATGTTACCATTTTTTTCCTATACCAGTATGTTTCACAGTATTCCCTGGCTGTGATGAGGTGGTGTTCCCTAACACCTATGATTCCTCCTGTAGATCCAGCTCTGCCATGAAGTACAAACACATTTGCTGGAGGCACTAACCAAAGGTCAAGCTACAGGTTTGTACATAATATGTTTATATCTATCAGGTGTTGTATTTCCTTCAATTTTCCTGTGTGTTTCTCAAGTTTTGAAATGTTTCCAGTCCATAGACCCTTGAAAATAACACCAGAAGATGTAAGAGATAAAAGTGTCCTGTTGTTTAACTTGTGTCTTGGAGAATCTCAGCTCTGTTGTGACAGCTGTCACATGTCACAAGTTGTTGTGTGTTCCTTTCTGTAATACCTTTGGAGATGTGAAAATTCACACTTAAAATAATGATCTATAGCAAATGATACTCAGTGTGTTCCTGCCTGCCTTCCTGCATCTTCACCTAACTTTAACATTCAGGAGCCCTTAGGTCTTTTTGTCTCCCTTCCCCAGAGTCAGAGGTTCTTCACCTGTGCCCACTGCTGGGAATCAGAGCGTGAACACACTCACACACTGTTGACAGCTCAAAGGAATGTGTTTGTGTTACTCAGGCATTACCTTGGCAAATAGAATGGGTTGGCTCTGAAATCTGTGTGTTTGGCCATCATTTCTGCATTTTTTTGAGATCATCTTACCTTTTTTTGAGATCACTGATGGGACTGCAGGGACTTTAGTTTCACTGTCACCCTTCTTAGTTGGACATACAATAATTCCCAAAAAGTGAGTGGCTGGTGGTTGACTCACTGGTTCTGGCATTTTACACCTAACATGTAAGGGCAGGAGGGGTTTTATTTTGAGTTTGAGTCCCAATTGTTTAAGCAGTTTGTTCTTACCTCTGCTGAGGGGGAAGAATCTCCTGGCTCTTTAGTGTCAGGCATGATCCTGGACAAAGACTACAACTGTGTGACTCCTTCCACCCTCACATAGTTGTTTGGTTGATAAGCCTTTGAGGTCATCACAGCTTCTGAAAGGCAGAAAGAGCTCCTCTTGGCCTTAGCAGCAGCAGAAAATGCTCTTTATCCAGTGAATTTCCTGCAGGCTTTTGCCCTTGGATATGTTGAACTTTAGGAGCACCTCTTTATTCAGCAGAAGGAGCAGATTGCCTGCTGTGGGCTCTTAGGTCCTACAGGCAGGTTTTGTGCTTGGTGGGCACATCTTGGCTGTATGATTTGCACATGAATTCAGGTATAACTGTACTGAATTCTGGTTCTAACATCTGACAGCAGGACTTAAACTTTGCCAGTGCCTAGCACAGACATGATACAGCATGCCCTCTAACAGCTAAGTGCTGTTCCTCTAGCATTATCCAAGCATGGGAGAAGTGAAATAGAATCACTGATATGCTGCCAGTGGTGGATAGAAATACCTGTGTCTCCCCAGGGAGTGCGGTCAAGAGACTGATTTTAAAAACATGGGTGTTTTTTCAGTTTGAAAATGTAAACCCATGTTTTCAGTTCAAGCTGAACAATTAATGTGCAGTAAAACACAGGTCCTCTATCAGGACATTGTTAACTATGGTGAAGCCTTTATTTCCCATGGGGACCCCTCAAAGAAGCTGTGCAAACCAATTCATCCCATCCTTATGCTTTTAGCCTGATAACAAAGATTTTGGTCAACTTGGAAATGAGCTGTTTGGAAATAAATACATAAAAATTTGTTCCATCCACAGAGAGTTGGAAGTAAAGAAAACATGAGTCTTTTAAAAAAAATGAACTATTCACTCAAAAACAAACAGACCAAGCCCCCAAAATCAACATTCCCCCGAACATGGCTTAAGGCAATTTCAGTCCTCAGTGGATTTGAGTAATTTTGGGGAGTGTGCTTAGTTGTGGTGTTTTGGTTAAAGCGATAGCATCACTTGGGAAAACACTGACACGAGACATCTGACCACAAGAAAATGGGAATTCCCACTGGAATCATCACCAAATCTTTGAAGCCTTCTCTCATGACACCCAGACTTTAATCCTGTCTGTTGCTTTTCATTGGTTGTGTTGCAATAAAGGGAAAATAAAGAAGTCTTACCTGACTTACACCCTAGGAGACACCGAAGCTTCCACCTCAAAGAACTTTCTTACATGTGCATGTTCAGTCTCCAGTGTATTTGGACTGTATAGTAAAATGAATTGGATTGTTCCTGGCAACAAAAAAATGGCTGTTATTTCTTGAAAGGAAGGAAAAGTAATACTAATGAATTTGCTTAATTGTTACTGAATTATCCAAAATTACCTACAAAGCAGCAATAGGGATATGTATCCTTTTCAGCTTGTTATAGGGAGGTGTTTAGAGAATGAGGTGTTTGGAGAAAACTCACTGATAACATTTTTGGTAAATGTGATCACCACTGAGTTTACTGTCAATGGTTTTCTTTCCCCTTATCTTCTATTTCTTTCATTTTTTCTTCCTTTTTAAAAATTTCTGGATAGTGTGACTCCAAATTGCTTCAATAGTTGCAGGGTACAGGACTATGCTGACACATTGTGCTAAAAGTTATGGCAACAAACATGAGCAAAGAAATTAATTAGTTTCTTAAGAACTAAGAAATTAAAATTGCAAGTGAGTGCTGCTGTCAGGAGTAAACTGAGGTGGCAGGAGAGTAAGCAAGCTAGGAGCATTCTATGGAAAACAGACTACTGGGAAAAAAACCCATTTGATTTAATTGAAATTCAATGTTTTTACCTTTAGTTTTCTTCTAAACAGTGAAAGTCCCCATAAAATGAAATTGATCAGGACATTGACAGAAAAGAATAATTTTGTTTAGCTCCAAATACTATTTTGCTGTGAGCTAAGATTAATTTAATTTAGATGAACTTCGCCCTTAGCGCTTGAATGCAAACTTGAATTTGATAAAATCATTGCTTTCTAATGAGCTTTTTTGTTTGTTTGTTTGTTCAAGTCCTCATTTTTCTAGGGGAGCATTTTTCTACCAGCACTTTCCATCTGGATGGCCCTGGCTTGCATTCCTAATACCTACAGCAAAGCCTGTTTTCTTTGGCTCTTCCTCTTGAGATTGTGTTCACGGTAAGCAGTGCTTACGTAAATCGCTTCTCTTTCGCAGGGTGACGGGCTCTGCTGTCAGAGGTGAAGGATCAAACACAGAATAAAGCAGAAAATCAGGAGCTGATAGAATGTTGACTACAGGCATACAGTAGGTGAGCAAACATACATTTATTGGCTTGATTATTTGGTCTGCTGCTGGCAATGTATGGCTCAGCAATGAACCAGCTGGGTGGGTGTGCATTTCTTTATTGGTTATTGATATTTTCAAACACAAAGCTTTCAAAAAGTCAGGTTTTTTGACAAGTCAGTGTTTGTATTGTGTGCCTTTCACACAAAGGTCTGACACCTCATGGACAAACTCTTACTTTTCAGTAAGAGGGATAGGTGGCAGGGGGTGTTTCAAGTTCTGCTCTTTGGTCTTTTTCTGGGCTTAGAGTATCTTGCTTCTCCTTTACTTTTTACTTTGGCAAAAGCCTGACCAAAGGGAGAACAGGAGCCACTTATGATTATCTGCTGCTAGGGCAGGTGGCTGTGCTTTTCTGAGTACCTGTGAATAGCTTTTTGCTTTCAGTTAGGAACTTTGCCTTTTAACTGCACTGCAATGGTTTCATCTGTGTCTGTGCTTTGCCCCCACACAGTGGTTCATTCTCACACATTCTTATTTCAACAAGTTCTGCATCAGGTAAAAAGAAGCCCATGTGGCCCATGCTCTCATTCCCTTTTCCCGTCTCATTGCTCACAAAATCTACCACTGATGCTTTAGACACACTTCCCACAGAAATGGTACCTCAAGATTTTGCAATTTTATTGACATTTTGGCCTTAGCACAACAGTTGAATTCTGATCCTCCTGTCTGCTTGCAAACTCATAAAAAGTGTGACCTTGAAAACAGAAGAGGAAAAGAAGAATTGTCAGTGTTTTGGAAGTCTCCTTTTTCATGTGCAAACATGCAAATATGTCTTTAATAAAAGCATCAGGCTAAGAGGGTGGGATTATTAATTTGCTTCTATGATGAAGCTTTCATCATTCTGGAAATTTGTTTCAAAGAAAAAGCTACAAATTGTGAATCTTAGGAGTGCAGTGTGAATGTTACTTCAGTGTTTAAAAATGATTTTTTGGAATTCTGGCATTTTGTATTTAGCTGAGTCAGAAAAGCTGCTTAACTCTCCTTCTCAAAAACTGAAGGTTCCTTTGGAGGTAAGTTGATTAACTGGGTCCAAATATGCTCTCAAACCACTTGCCTCACAACTTCTTATTTCCACAGATTTTTATAGGGTGTCTATGTATGAAAAAGTTTTCTGCACAAGAGAAAAAGATTAGATTTTCCCCAGTTCACCTGTCCTCTAGCAAGGAATAGAAGAATTCTGACAGACTGACACTGGAGTTGCCAATGTGCACTTTGAGAGGTGCAGTCTTACTTCACGCTTCTGTGAGTGTCCTTGGCTGAGTGGATGGAGATGGCATCTGAGAAACCTAGTGCCATCTGTTTCTTTCAAAAAATATTGATCACATTCCTCATGAATTTGAATTTCCATGAAATAAGGCAATTAGACCTATCAGAGGTTGATGCTTGTTAAGATAAATGATATTTGTAAATGATGAAAAGTTGTTCAGCGTAGCTGTGTTGAAATCTGCCTGCAGAAGGTTGTAGAGATGTCACAATGTTGCCTGTTTCATGAAAGGGCAGAGGAACCAGTGTCAGAGAGCCTGGTTATACCTATAACCTTCCAGATTCTTCCACAGAACCTCCCTCTCCAGAATTCCACAGGAATTGTGAAGCAGTCTTTGCACTGACTGACACCAATGGTTGTTACTTGAAGTAATTTAACTGCAGGTAATATTAAAGTCAATTTTCATGACAGTTTTCAACAACAGAGATCTCAGGCTTATTTTTATAGGTGGCAAAACTCTTGTTTCAATTGTGCACACAAAACCAAAATGCCTATGTGCTGACCCCCAAGTTTCCATGGAAGTTTGTGTAATTTCCAAAGGATCCTTTTCCTGTAGAGTTGCTCATGATATCTTGTTATAAACAAGAATAAATGCTCGAAACAAATTGCAATATAAAGTCTGTCCTATGCGTAATTGTTCTATGTGTAAAATGGGATTTTCCCTTGTTATGTGATAAGAACATAAGAAAAGCAAAAATTTTAGGATGGGAAGCAGTCCATAATCAAAAGCAAGTAAAGCATGGGTCATGTGTTTGTCACCTAACACAAACCCAGGATGTTTATCTTAGCCAATATTCATCACAGACTGAGAAGCTGAGGCCGAGAAATTTATGTTTGCATTCTCTGTTCTTCTAAGAAGTATTTTTCAGGGACTTTCCAGTATTTCTTCCCATGACTTCCTCTATAGTTTGCAGTGTTTATACATTAGAGAGCAATATACTTTCATTATTGCCAGGACAGCAGCTATGGGAAACTCGAGAGGACAAATTGCAGTTCTCCACACAGGAGCAGAACTTCAGCAACCAGGCATGGGAAGGGGAGTTTGAGGATAGGGAAAGGACAGGAAGTCATTGCTTCCTTAGTTGATAGTTTCCACTCCTCTTCCCCTCCAAAGGTGGGGGAAAGAAGGAAATAGAAGTGGTTTGAAAGGAAGGTGAAGGATATGTAAACACCTCTGCTGCATTTTGTTATGTGGAGGGAACTGAAATGAAAGGAAGGTGATGAATGCACACGGCAGCTGTAAGGTGGAATGGCCTTCTGACAGTCTTGTAGAAAGACTAGATGCTAAAAGAAGTGACCAAGAGGAGCAGAAAATTCCATGAGATTGGTAAAAGGAGGAGATGGATGAGAACATGTAGTTAGCTAGCTGCAGTGAAACCTCAGGGTCCACCCTTTCACTGTGGTGCAAATTCCCTGACCCTTAATCATCCTCTGGCCAGCTGCCTGCTGTGGTGCACAGACATGCAAATGTACACACACAGACACTGCACAGTCTGCATGTTCCCAAATGAACATGCTCTATCCCGTGGCTTCTGCATGGCCTTATAGCTGAAGGGCCACGGGGCACATTGTTTAAAGTGGGAGAACTCTTCTAGCTGATGCCAAAATAGCAGTGGTGTGGGAGAGCACTGGCATCAATCTTACTGAGAAAGGTCTTCAAGGAGCAAGCCTGAGACAGCTGTCTTCATTTATGATCACAAAGTTACCCAGCAGAAATCCTTCTGCTGTTAATTAATACCTAGATTGTAGATAAAAGTGAAATAGAAGTGTGCATCCCTCAAATAAACAGTTATACTCTAGTTAAAAGCAATAGTCTTTAAACTTTTGCCCATTCTCTCTTATTCCCTGTTTCCTTCTGGAAGATCTTTAAGAGAGGCAGGCATCATGTGTTCAGCACACTGCGTTTCAGGGATCAGAACAGGAAGCAGTTGTTACACCAGGACAAGTGCTTGCCCTTTGGATACTCAAAGTAAAGGTCACAAATTCCCATTTTGATGCTCAGAAAGTGGCTTTTGTTGTAGTAAAGATTTACAGCTGTGGGGCTGAAGTGGACACTTAGCAGTGTTAAGGTATCTGGGGGTAAAACTCTTTTATCTGCAAGAGAATTAAAGAAGGGGCCTTTCCTTGGAGCCCAGCAGTCCCCATGGATTGGGAACAGCCTGAAGAGAGGAGAGTGAGCCACTCACCCCACCCTAAGAGTCTTTCAGTGTAGTCAGGAGTGCCAAGTTACCATAGCAGGGGGAGTTATGATACCATGGATTTCAAAAATTTCATTTCAGTTCCAGAAAGGAACTGGCAAAAGTAAAGCAGAATTTTCAAATAAAGCAAATGAAAATTTAAAAGACCAAACAGATAACAAAATTCTTAATATAAAATTTTTAATAGTACATTTATAGGAATAATTACATTCTCACAATCAAACAACTCTATGCATGTAAAATGCAGTTTTTCCATTAGCTGGTGGATTAGCTAATTAGACATGCAATCAAGTACAGAGTAATGAGACTGTGAATATTTCTCCAGAAATGAATAGCAAGAATGGAAAAATCCAGTAGAAATTAAATAAATTACAGTTGTGTTCTTCCTTACACAGAAACGGCTCAATAAATACATTTATAAATACCATAGAAATCGCAACACATAAATATCAAGTTAGACATTACAGTTCACAGTCTGGCCACAGGCTGACCGTGGTTGAGGAAGCTGTTGTTGACACAACATACTGGTGCACTCCAGGGGAGCAGGGGGCATTCATCAGTTTGCTGGTGGAATAGCAAAGTCATCAGGCTTAGTGTAAATAAGCTGTGCTTGCAGGTGCTTTGCACCTCACTGCATATGTTTGGCTGAAGTGGCTGCCAAAAGGGTTCTCAACCTCCTTCAGCAAACCACTTTTCCTTCAGTGTCACGG
Source organism: Aegithalos caudatus (assembly GCA_013389925.1). Lineage (NCBI taxonomy): Eukaryota > Metazoa > Chordata > Aves > Passeriformes > Aegithalidae > Aegithalos > Aegithalos caudatus. The sequence goes on from WEIU01022011.1 coordinate 10,568, forward strand.
GCAGCGTGTCCCATTGACATTCCCATTGTGAAAGACTTCCTTAAATACACACAGTTAAATAAATAGATAAATAAATAAAACCATCCTAAAATTAACATCACGACACTGATGCAGAAGATGGTGCACTGCTGGAATGACGCTTTTCCCAAACGTTTCCCTCGACAGAGGAGCAGAAGCAGTTCCCAGATTTTTTTCTGTCCCAGTGTTTCTTAGAGAGGAGAGTCAGAATTTTGTTGAGCCCTGTTAAGAGGTGAGGGAAGAGGATAATTTAAAAGAAGGTTCAAGTTACCACTGTTTATCACTGCACAAACAATTTAGGATGCAGAGTGTCTTTCCAATTCTTTGTGCTATCTTGAAGCGTAGGGAGAATAAAGTTGATGCTTCAAAAGCAGCTACTGAAATCCCAGTGTGTGCATGTCTGGCATCCAGCTGGGAAACCTCTGCAGCACAAGTTTCTGCAGTTACAGCAACAGCCTTGTCAGCTCAAAATTAGCAACTAAATAAGGGGAGGATAACTTTTTAAAAGCCTTATTTTTCAAAGGGAGACAGACACTTCTGTGCTTCCCTGCAGGTGGAGTTGCTGGTATTCAGAGGTTTAGTACTGACATATCAGCTCAAGCAAGGACCCTGAAGCATAGCCAGAAAAACTAAGACTGATTCTAGAATTAAGCAGGAAGCTTCCCTGTTCCTTTAATCTGATTAAGAAAGAGTGGGAAGTATCACTATGGAATCCTACAAACTGTCTTTTTCTGGGGAGTTTGCCACTCAACTGCCCAGACAGAGAGGGAATGAGACTTACCTGGCCAAAATTGCCTTTACAATCAGCTGTACCCAGGGAGCAGTGGGCTCCAAGCACACCTCTCTGCCATCCTTCAGAGTAGCTCTGCAAAACAGAGAATAAAGAAAAGTCAGGAAACTACTACATGGCTTTGATTTACTCACAGAATGTAATCTTGTATTTTTATATCAAATAATATAAATTCATCCCAAATACTCTAGGTTAGACTTGGCTGTTTTGCTTTATGTGTTATACAGCTGAGGAGACCAGAACCATCCAGGCTTTTCTGAGTCTCTGTGTCTGCCTAATAAATGCAGGATTCAAAGTACATCATTACATTGTATACTAAGAGCTGACAAGTCCATGAAATTCACATTCTACCACTAGAAATATTTAATATGTCCCCTGACAGATAAACAATGGTCAGTCCAGGAATATGTAAGGTCATAGAGATGGTGAAAAACATAGTGTTTCTCTTAAAACCATCCCTCTCAAAATAAAACCCAAGTCTGACTGGTGAAGCCTAAAATCCTGGCAGCAGTGGCAGCAGTGCAGGGGAAGAGGAAGGAACCTCTTGCTGAGCTACTTACATGACTTCAACATTCTTGCAGTGGGGGCCACTCTGTGTCAGCTTCACATCTTGGATGGACTTCGGGGGAATGAACCTGGAATGAGTGGCTATGCACTGGCAGCGGAGCTCGGTTCCCATCCTTGCCAGAGTCCTACCTGTTAGCAGAAAAGATAGGTCAGGGTTTGACAGGTGGTCTTATGGTCAATGTATCAGTCATAAAGCACAGCTGCTCTATTGTGATAACATTCTCAGTTAAAACATTGCATTTGTCCAAGCTGCCTAAATCCACGTGTTATAGGGAGGGTTACTTAGGTTTCAGGGGAGATGATGCCCAAGTACTTTGGAAAATAAATTCACAAATCTTTTAAAAATTAACCCATATATTTCGTCCTTACTAACCACACTGACTACAGGAGATGGCTAATTGCATTGTTTTAGTATCTGGATCAAAATCTTTGCCACTCTGCAGAAGACAGAGGCCTAGATTTATTCATTAATTGGAGGTTTGCCCATGTTTCTGTGTTCATATTGTTTGCTCTCCCTTTCCAACTGTGTATTACTTCCTGAGGGAGCACGGTCACTAAGCAACAAATATGAGATGACCAGCTGTTATTTGTGTGGGAAGGGAGAGAAACATTAAGACAATTCAGAAAAAAACAATCTGTCTCTAGCCACAGGGGAACCTGTCTCTAGCCACATACACTCCAACTGAGACAGAAGCAAAGCAAATTCAGGTTGCCTCCTCAAAATTTTTCCCACAAGATGTCAGTAACTCTTCAGTCCAAGGTCTACATGGTAGATTTCTGACTGAAGAGAGGTGCTGAAAATCTCTCAAAAGAGACTAATCTAGGGAGACAAATAGAAAGCTATTCTGCAAGGACAAGTATCTCAGTTGATGCCTTGGCAAAATTGCGCCAAGGGAACATTTGGGAAGCTTTACTTACCTTGAGACAAAGCTGCTGAGATCAGGAAAAGAGCCAGGACAGCCACGAGTTTGCCGTTCATGGTGGGAAAGGAGTTTTCCTCTGGGTTATTTAGGTCTAGTTCTGCGAGCTTGAGTCCCAAAGGATTGTTGATTCCTGCTGTGTGTGTGAGGATTGTTGATTCCTGCTTATATACAGCTTTGTGCCCAGCCTCTGTACTCTCCTGGCACGGAGATTGCGTTAGAGGAATTTCCCAGATGCAGTAAAAATGAGTCACATGACTGTTGTGAAACTTCTTCCTAGATGACAAGGAATTATTCTGCGGACAATGATACAATGTGTTAATTTATTAAAATATGTCTATGATAGTCACACTTTCCAATTATATCAGTAGACATGTAAATTTTGTGCTTTTTCTGAAGCATAACCTTATTTAATAATACAACTTTAGAATGGTTTCAATTACATTTGCATTATCATTTATTATCATTTTCTTCAGGGTTATGACTGATCTTTGTAGATATATCAGGTCTATACTTGAGATCCTGAATTTCTTATTCCCACTTACAGTGACAGTTTCTGCTTAAGCCACCAGAGTGGAATTCTAGCAGTGCTGAAGTTACTGAGAAGCTCTTTAGTCAGGATTTTACCTCAGAATTATTTTGATGTAAAAGGTTTTCATTTTAGTTTTTTTTTCCTCCACTCAAGGGGCATGATAAAGGTAAATTCATCACTAATTCTTTGTTTCTTGAAAGGAAGCAAGGCTACAGCATTCAAAGCTCTCTGTGGGAAGCAGATATTGAATTCTGAATGGATTTAAAAATCATGTTACACATGTTAATGAATGATAAACAGAGGATGCTTATATGCAAACTAAACAGCATGACCTGCTGAACACAACTGGTTTTGTTTCCTCTCTAAGTCCAGACATTTTTAATAAGTCTTTTCTGTAAACTTTTTCAGTGACAGCAACCCTAAGTGCTAGCAAAGGGACACAAGAGTGAGAGTTAAGGCACTGTACGGACTTTTCTGTCAGAGAATCTTGTTGCTGAGCTTTTATTTGCTGTGGCTGGGGATAATACCTTGCAAGGGAGACAATTCCAAGGGAAGATGGGCTCAAATGCTGAACTCCTGCTTGAATTAAGGTCTGTACTTTTAAACCCAGCTGGAATGTGTGTGATTAGGAGAAAGCCTTCCAGTGCAGTAAAAACATCATCCTTTTGACATGATGACTTTTCCTGCTTGTTGTCTTCAAACTCAAAGCTTTGTGGTTTTAGGATCTGTGGATTGAATGAGGCACTTCTCCCCAAATCTGGGGTCTTCATAAAAACTCAGTCACCTTTAGCAGGTAAAGCATTTCAATTTTTTAACAGTAAGAATGGAATAATTTTCCCATAATTTATTGTAGTTTCCTGTGTACCACTTGTCATTAACTTGATAAAATGAACTTTGTGATAAAAATTCATTTGTTTCCTATCGCTGTGTGGGCTGTGCCAGGAAAAGATCCAGCAGCTTTGTCTCTCCTACCTTTTACTGAATATTAAGTTGACAAAAGATTCTGTCTCCTGATGGTGCTGCTCCTTAGCTATGTCTCTTAGAGAACTTCAATAAAAAATACATTTAGTCCTCTGAAGGTGTGAACCAGGGTTTTGCAAGGGATTTAAGGTTATGTTGTATTGCTTATGTTCTATTATGATGTATATGTTGTGGTATATTAACATGTGGTTTCACTAGTGCCAGGCTGTAGATGCTGGAGTTTTAACCAGTTTACTTGGAAGGTTTTGCTGTTTTTTTTCTTTTGATTTCTCTCTGTGTCTCCAGATATGTATGCACACACGCAGAAGTTAAATTAACATTTGATTAGAGATCCCACTTTTCTTAGTTACTATTTGCAGCCTTATTATATAATTTTGCTGTGTGCTGAAACGTTATTAATGTCTGAGGAAATAAAAGAGAATTCTCCTTCAAATCCCCAAGTGAAATCAGTGAGTGCTTGTGCTCCTGACCACCAGGCTCAGCTATTTCCTGCGTGTGGCAGTAACGGATCCACCGAAATTCCCAGGGCAGAAGTGAAGCCAAGAGCCTGCTCCACCTACCATGAGCCCTGCCCCTGGACTAAGAGTGTCTAAAAGAGCAGGATGTTTGTAATGGAATATAATGGAATATAAAGCCCTGCACTTTTTCACCAGTGCTACAGTTTCTTTGGGAATGTGTGAAGGGAGAGAGACAACTGGGGTGTGAAAACATCGAGGCATGATCCAAGCCCAAAGGCCAGGCACTCCCAAGCTGCGTTTCTGGGAGTGCCATGTTTTGCCCTGTATCCCTTCCACACTGTGCCCAGGATCTCGTCCAGGCTTTTGTCATAGGAACTGCAAATCCATCATGGGATTCTGGCAGCTCTTTTCCCTGCCAGCCATCAGAGATGACTTGTGCAAATGGAATTGCTGCTCCTTCTGAAGGCTGGCGTCACTGAGTGAGCTGATACTGCCTCGAGCAGAGACCTTCCATGCTAAACCCTGTAACATCCACGCTGGCAGGGAACAAAACAGCACTTGCACAACAGCCTGATTACTGAAAGACTGCTAAAAAGGAAGCAAATACCTCCCATGCCTATGTTCTAAGGCAGGATATAGCTTGTGTTCTCCAGGCTGCAGGATGGAAACTGGTGGTTTGTCATGACTCATGACCCTGTCTAATGGGCACAAAAGTCAAAAGGGCACTTTTTAGGATCTTGCCTGGGATCCGTTAATCTTTGTGTGTGGCAAAGGATGCCCCTGCACAAGGGACATTCACACTAAGGGAGATTCAGCTGTACTGAGGCTGAGCTTCAGTCCATTGCTGGTTTGAGTTGCTCCAGGTCCGCAGGAATGCTCCAGCTCCCGGGCTCTTAAAGTTGCTCTAAAAAAAACTAAGAACCTGTCTTGTTTTAGACAAATTCCATCCTCTCCCTTGAGAAGTTGTGCACACAAGACCCAGAGGCCCAGGAGGCAAAGCTTTTGCTGGAATGAGGGTTTAGCCTGTCTGTCAACTCCTGCCTCTTTGTGTCCTCTGTTCCAGCTACTCTTGTACCCAGGAAAAATCTCACTCCGTCTTCTGGAACCACCTCCTTTTCCCTACAAATGCCTTGGCATTCAGCTGCCATTCTACTTGAGCTGCAGAGAGCTGAAGGGACAAATAGAGGAGCTGGGAAATAATCACTTCCTCTGCTCAGAGGCTGTGCCCAATGTTGTGAAAACACTTGTGGAAGTCTGCAGTGAGGCAAAGCTTGGGGAACAGACACGTAAAAAGCAAAAAAATATCTGCTAGATATCAGAATTGCTATAGGAGGAAGTGTTAGCAAGGAAAGGAGAAAGGCTTAGGTCAGCTTGTGGGGTTTTTCAAACTTCAGTGTTTGTAGATGATTATGTAGCCTTAGTCAGATCACAGCAAGTGCTGGACTTTCCTGAATCCCTCTAGAATCACGAAGTAGCAGTACAGCTTTTGTTGATTTTGCTTTTAATATATGCATTTATAGAAACAGTAGTATGTTATTACTTATTTATTTTTGATGCATATTTCAGCTCTGCTTGAAAAGAGATCATTCCGTGTTCTGTGCTTCTACTTAAAAAATGTTATGGATTAAATGAAATATTTCATTTGCTCCAACTCAATATGAAAATGTATCGAAAATATTAATATAAGGTATCAAGTAGTATTAGAAAAGGATGCATTAATATTACCTCTAGTGTTAATATAAAACACTAGACAATATTAACAAATATACATACTACAAATAAAATTTATCTACCTGATATGAACAGAAGAGATACTAAGTCCACCCAGAGAATTGTTAGGCACCAGCACCTGGGTTTTACCTGTCCTATAAGGCTGCATTTATTGCATACTTGCATTTTCCTCTCATCAGCTCAGCCAGAAGCATTTTCTGACCATGCAAATGAGACCTGGAAGTGGCAGGAGGAAACCTGGTAAGTTTTAAGAAGTTAGTGCTGGGAACTTTTGATTAAATTAGTAGCGGTCAGTGGCCATAACACATGACACCTTCATCTCTGGCTTTTATAAGTGAGATCTGTCTGGCATAAAAGGTGTGATATGTAAATTTAATGATCCGATGGATGTGTTCAGTCAGCTCAGGGATGCAGATTTGAGTCCAGAGCTGCTTTAGTGAGGGGGCTGCTGGGGGTCAAACTTCAAACTTCACCTCCCACCCTGGGGCTCACAAGACTGAGCCCCATAGGGCACTCATGGCATCTCTAACCATGTGTGTCTAGTCTGATGAGTGCTGCTAGAATCTGAACTTCAGCACTTACTACCTCAGAAATTGGATTTATACGGCCAGCCATAAACAGTGTGAAGCAAATCACAAAGACAAGACATCTTTTTGATTGTAGAAAGGAATTAACAATATAAACCAATTGGGAATTGACACATTAACATCAGTGTTTAGCCATAGAAGCATTCCCCTGGACCCTGGAAAAACAAGACAGAGTAAATATGTAAGCTGCAAAATCCTTTTGTAAAACAAAAAATGTGGTCTATTAGGCTGTCAGACAGAACATGGTGTCCATAATGCCAAGGTCACAGCTTCCTTAAGAGTTCAACTTGGTGATCCTTCTGGGTCCCTCCCAACTCAGACTAATCTGTGAACTAACATGAGAGAAAAAATTTGACCTAATATTTTCTGTGATATTGAAATAAATAAATGTGTTATTTTCTTTGGCAATACAACTTCTGAACTTCTCTTGGTATATATGTATATATATATGTCTCTCTGCCTTCATCTTCCTGTCTGTGAGTGGAAACTGCAGCATAACAAATAGAAGTAACACGGGTGAGGCAGTGTCTCTATTTTTAGCTGCTCCCTTCTGAAAGCTGTGAACTCCCAGTTTTTACCCTGAGGCTTACAGTGACTTGGATCTGCTGATGAGACAGGAGGTAGTTTAAGTATCAGCCTGTGCTTGCTTGCACCTTCCTTACACCCAGTCTAATATCATTCAGCTAAAGCCACTTATAAACACTCTTCATCCCCTGATCTGATATTCCTAACATACACCTAGCATCATCCCAAGATTTCTCTCCTATGTGCTGATTGTCAGCCTGGAATGTTTTACTTCTACAGGAGCTTTGTAATTTTTTCCTATGTCAATCACTTTGGCTACTTCCTGCAGGAAATTTCATCTGGTAGTTTGTTGCCTAATCAGTGAATCTCCTAATGTCCTTCTGAAGTTCTTGATAGATGAGCCTTGTTTTCACATAATCATTTGGCATCACCAGAGTACTTCAGCTCATGGAAAATGACCTTGCCAGATCCTGTGTGGGATGGCCAAACCAAAGAGGGCCCCACACAAGGTGGTGTAAGAATCCATGGGTGATGTTCCCTGTGCCAATGAAAGTTGATCTTTTCCTTCTGCCCTTCCTCTCTATGTACTCACCTGTTCCTTATCCATTTCTAAGACATGTTTCTTATCCTCATTATTTCCAGTGTTTAGTGAGGGCTGTGAAACTATTTCAGAAAGGCAATTTGACTCTACCTGGGGGACCTGCCACATCCATGGTCTTGTTTTTACCTTCAAACAACTTGTGTGTGAGAGACGACTTCCTTCACAGCTTATTATGTGTTTATTCACGTTTGCTAATTGTATCCATTCTGTTTCTGTTTTAAGTAAGGCCACTTAGGGGTTACTAATTTCATCTTGTTTATTCTCATCCTTACAACACTTAAACACTTTCATTAACCTTGAACTCCTTGATCTATCACAGACAGAAGTTTAGAGAGAGCAACAGCAAAGAAAATAAGATGAGTCAGCAACCATCTCAGGGAAAGAAAAATAATCAACTTTAGTAATGTAGCAGAGGGGGCTCCTTATCAGAAGTTATGGCATTCTCAGCAGCAATGTTTTCTCTCATTTCATATGCTTGCAGAAATCCAAGGTTTATTCTTCCTTGACTTTTCTTTGACTGGTGACTCACCATTGTCCCTGGCTCTGTAATTAGATTAAGTATGAAGTGAATTCAGAAATTAATTAAAGAAAAAGTTACTATTAATACAAGATAAGGGAGAGCAATATGTGCTCACAAATCATTAAAGACTGATTTTTACTGTACCAACCAATTGACATTTGTGGCAAGAAAACAAAACAAAACAAAACAAAAAACCACCANTGTTCCTGCATGAACTGCTTCAACAGAAAGAATTTCTGTCTGCATTTGTGCAAAGTAGAGATTTGACTGTCCCTGTCTTCAGCAGTGAAAGCTCTTGGAAATGCCAGCTGCATGTCTGAATTATACCCAGAAAGAGGAGATGAGTCTTGGAGACCTTGATTTTTGGAAGTGTCAAACAGACAAAATGTGTTGTCTCTCAGCAGAGGTTTAGGGCCACCACAGCCTTGGCCTTTTGGGTGGTTTAACACACCAGGATGATATCAAATTAAACTATTTCACTCCTCAGGCATGTAGAAATACTGCTTTAGAGAGAACTGATGGAAAGAATTACTAATGCCTGAAGAGGGTGAATATTTGCATGCCATGAATTTAAGTAGCCTTCTAAAATGAGCTTTTAAGTGCAGGTGTTTATGCTGAAAGGAAAGAGCTTACCTGGCCAGCAGAGCCTTTACAGTGAGCTGGATCCAGGGGGCAGTGGGTTCCACACACACTTCCCTGCCATCTCTCAGCGTGGCTCTACCAAGAAAGGAGCAGAGAATTTAAGGCCAGGTGTGTCCCTCACACTTCTCCTAATGGCTGGAGATTTCTCTTAGCCACTAGATGAAGGACCTGTTTGGTTTTGTCTTATGTGTTTGGGGGTTTCTATGAATTATGTCAGTACAGGTGTTTATGCTGTAATGTCATAATGACCCTAATGAATTTTCTGTTTGGTTCCAGCTCTCAATCTGGCTGTACTTTAGCAGATCTTTCAGGAACTTAATTATCTTGAGAAGTATTTTTTAAACCAAATCTGGTTTAAATTACCAATTCCTAGTGAGGTGGAACGGGATGCCATGCAGTGCTGCACAGAGTGTGTGATTGTAAAACCATTATTTGCTTAAGAAACCATAGCAGAAAGCATACAAACCTGACAGAGCCCTTCTGTTTACTGACTGCGCTGGGCTGGTTCCTGTGACTAGTTCCAGGAGTGGTTTTAAATGAAGCTTACTGTATTTTTTGTTTTGTACCCACATGGAGTATAATCCAAATTCCCCACTCCTCAAACAGGGAAATGCTCCATGTGCAATTCTGACACAGGAAATAACTTGAGGCCTTTCAAACTTTGCCACATGGAGACCAAGTCAGAGGAAATTGTTTTAATTCATGTCAAGAGGGTTAAGTTTGTATCTTTTATTGGTTCTTCATTGTCTAGGTTATTAATTGTGCCCTGTGTTCTGGGAATCTGATTCTCCCCTCTGATTCTGCACATAAGATAACAGCAGAAAGATATTTAAAATGCTGTCTGCAAGCTGCTTGTAACACAGGCTGGGAATTGGCTTATTCCTTTGGATATAAGGCCTCATCCCTGATACTTGATGTCTCTGAGGCTTTGCTAGGGAAACATCCTGTCACTCAAAGTACATAAGTAAATAGGATGAGAAATGCCAAGTCAGTTCCTCCTGTAGGAAGCAAGATGCTATTTGGGAAAAGTGCTTACATGATTTCCACATTTTTGCAGTGAGGTCCTCTTTGGCTTAATCTCACATCCTGAATAGTCTTGGGAGAGATGAACTTGGAATGAGTGCTTATGCACTGACATTGGGAGCCTCTTTCATCTGTCTTCTTCAGGGCCTTACCTGTGGAGCAAAACTCTGTTATGTGTAGGTACATGAACAATCTCTTTATTTGCTTCTCTGAAGCAAACTGTATTCCCTCTTGTAGCCTCATTCTTGTTCCTCAGGCACTCTGATTTGCTGGATGCTGAGATAAAATTAACTGCATCTGCACAACAGTGCAGTTGGCATGCAGGTGCATTTGAATTTAAACTTGGGTTGCTAAATTTCTGCCATGATCACCTGCTCCTATTTCTTGTTATTTCTTGCAAACAGGATAATTCTTGTTCTGTCATCGACCCGCCTACCAAGAATAAAATCACAAAAAGGATAAAAATGTCATTTGTAAAAGAAGAGCTATATGGACATATTTAGGGAAAAAGGTTTTAATTGAAACACTTCTTAAAATCTAGAGACCAGCATATATTGTGGCATAGGAATAAACTCATTTGCAGACAGAAGCATATTTTACTCCTGGAAGCACCCACAGCATCCTAACAGGTACAAATGATCCTTTTTTTTTCTGAATGCCAGTTTACTGAGGATGATCTTCTATTGCAGAAAGTCATCATGGACATAGTGTAAACCCACTTGCATTTGCATGTGTACACTTATTAATTGCTTATATGAGTTTTAAGAAATACTTTTCTTACCTTCTGACCCTGCCATTGAGAGCAAACAGAGAGCCAAAGTGACAGCAACAGATTTGCCATCCATTGCTGTGCACGTTTTCTCCTTGACAGAGGTCCTGCTCTGGAGCTGTTTCCCACCAGGTTTTATACCTGAAAGGTGCACTCCCAGCAGCCTGAATGCTGAGATGTGGGTTCTGCACATGCAGGTTTCCTAGCACATGAGGGTGTTGCATAAGAAATCCAAACTTCTGGGCGAACTTGGTCCATTCAGTGGCACTTCAGACTTCTCTAGCTTTTACTGCTGTGTATTTTCAGTTCTTTAAATTGTTCTTGTTATCCATCGCTTTCTGTTTGCATTTCTTCATGTGATATTGGCTTTAGCCAACAGTGCTAAACTTGCACTTGGAAATCAATGCAACATTACCAGATATCCCTAGGAGCCAAAATAAAGGGACTTTACCCTTCTCTGTGAATGTAGAATTTCTGTTCAGGTCTTCGCATCATGCTTAAGCGCCTTGCACAAAAACATTTACCCAGCATAATTATAAGAACTTTTCACCCCAATCTTACACAGTATATTTTGATATGAATCCAATGCAGTTATTTAGTCAGTGTTTTATGAAGACAAGACACAACTAATTTCCTTTGTTCTCTGAAAGGATTTTGTCTTTTTCAGTTTGGATTTAGATGCTTTATTCTGTACTGAAAAGTCTCTCTAGTCATTAAGCAGGAAATGATGAGCTTAAAATGACTGAGGCATTGTCACCAAAGTCACTTTAAGCTCTTCTGGATCTTTCATTGGTTCAGAATGTGAAAGGAGAAAGTATCTGGCAGTAAGGGCTTTAATGGTATCTGGTTAAAATAAACCCTTAGGAAGCTGCTTGTTTTTCTTTCTAGCCTTGTGCATTTAGAATAACCACAGGTGTTTAAGACAGCAGATAAACACGTCATAAGTGACTTCTACTGACAAGGAAGAGCAGCCCAGTCTGGTGAAGGTAGACACCAAGTCAGAAGAGCCACAGTGCTTCTCTTAGGAGTCTCCAAGGGCACTGAAACACATTTTTGGAAGCATGAGAGTGGTTGTTGTGTTTCTAAGGAAGGTATTCTGTGACTGCACACAGAACAGAGGTGTGATATGTTGTGATTTCTACCCTTGGAATCACATCTCACTGATGAGCCCAGAGAAGAAGGTGCAGATGCTCAGGGTCCTACAAGGGCAGACATTGCTGACATTTTGGACAAAAGAACTGAGGAGAAAAGCACTTTCTCAGCCATGGTTCAGCTCCCAATAGCTTGACTGGGATTTTGCTGGTGGCAGAGGTTGCATGTGTCTGTATTACACTAAAACTGATGCCAGTCCTTTAGGATACACCCATACTTTTATGGCTGTGCAGGTCAAGTGGTCCTTCCCAACCTCTCCCCATTCTTGGCTGAAACTTGCAACATTCTCATCTCCAAATTACATCTCTGAAAGAAGGCAGCTTATAAAAATCCCTCCGTCAACAGGAAGGCTTAGACTTGTAAGACAAGTCTGAACAAAACCTGTTTCCTTGAGAAACTTTGACTCCTTCCCATTCTGAGGTCTAGCAGGCTGTGCAACGCTGTGCATTGGGACTGGGGCAAATATGGGGACAGGGAGCAGAGTGTGGTCAGCATAGTTGTCCTCTTGCACAAGAACTTGCTCAGACACTGCCAAAAATTCCCTTTATGTCTTGCACCATGAGCAAACATGAGCTGATTGTGCAGAATATGGAGTGGATCCTTGTAGGAAAAGACCAAACCTAAACAAATATCAAAATATTTGCTCAATTTTCCCTTTTCTCAAGTGCTCGCTGCTTGAATTTCAACATTCTTCTGTAAATTGCTGTGCTGCAGGTAGATGTGAGGCCATATAATTGGAGCTCTGTTTCTTAGGGTTTCCCCTGATGTAGTCCTCCCTCCTTACTGGAATTAGGGAGGATGCTCAGTGACTTCCTTAATGTTTATCAGATTTTCCCGTTTATTTAAGTTAATGAATACCCTTGTTCATTGCCATGTTCTCAGCTGCTGTGCTGTCAGAGCACCACAGTGCTATGGCCTTGCAATCTCTGTGACTAACCAGTAAAATGGGAATTTTATCCTCCAGACTTTTGAAAACATTGACGAGAAAAGAGGAAGAAAGTAGATAACTTTCATAATTCCTCTGATTGTTAATTATCTACACTTTACAGAGGCAACAACTTGCTGTTTTAATTGGCTGCCTCCCCCAACTCAGACCTGCCTGTTGCCTATCTGGGAAACCATTTTGTGACACAAACTGAAAGAAAATGCTTCCTCTTTTTTATTCAGTTCTCTGTTCCAACAAGAAAATCAATAACAAACAATATTGAAGTGAAAACATTTCAACAAGCATTTATTAGATAAGTAAACATAAAAACCTCCAATAAATAAATAAATAAATATTATTCTATAAATAAACAAAGTGCTCTTTTATAGCCAAAATATTAAAGACATTAAAATATATGTTTAGACCTTCACAGCACTAATTCACAATAAATAATATCTTGAAAATGGTGACACAAAACCTGAGGTATCAGAATTTTGACATTTTAACTCTGGAAGCTCCCCTCTTCAGCCAGTAGCCCACTGTGAGTGGCAGTGACCCAGGTAAAACTGAAGTAACCTGTCCATGCTTTGCTGGGGAGAAGCTGTTGTTGGTCTTTTCCTAAACTATCAGCAAAAAGGGAAGGAGTAATTTAATGAAAGCTCTGCTGGGCATGCACTGCACTGTTCCAGTTGTGTTTAGCAAAAATTATTCCAGAATCATCTCCATATGCCTCCACAAGCCATTTTTTCTGCCTTCTTGTTGACATAACAGTGGTTTCTTTCCTACATAATGAGACCTGTTTAAAAGACTAAAAGTATTGTTCTCAACTAGCTATGAACCAGGGAATACATATTCCAAATGCTGTGACATTGTGAATATAGGAGCCAGGAGGAGATGGGCTGTCAGAGGTTGGGTGAGTGTCTTCTCTATTTTTGCCTTGCTGGAGGAGTTAGGACATTTTTCTTCTTTTTTTTTAGGACACTGCTGAAGGTTTGGTGTCGGCCCTAGAAAGAAAGAAGATGGAAAAAATCAACCACACAACAGGTAAGGCTTGGCTGGTGTCAGCTGAAATCCACCACTTTGTGCTCCTGTGCCCAAGCTCCTGAAAAGCTGTGATAGAACCCGAGACACTGGTACATCCTAACATTCCCAAAAGGATTCAATAGCGGTGAATTTCCATAGTTTGATGCTTGGCAATTGTAGCCTGATTTCCCCCTCACTTATCTATATGCCATTCATTTGAAAAAACTGATTGCTGCTTTCTACCACTGCAAGCACAAGAAAACCAGTCAATTAATGCTTGGATTTTCTGAGCAGTTGAGCTGCAGGTTTTCCAACTGCTTGTGCCTTAGGGAAGGCAACACATCCCAGAGATGTATGGCACAGCAAGGCTTCAGTAGCAAATACTATAATTAAGGCTCAAAGCAATCACAGTGTTTGTCACAATTAGTGAACACAGAAGGCAATACCTGCCCGAGGAGACAGAATTTTGGAGCACTTCACACAGTCCATGTTTGGTAGCTCAATTAAAATACTGGTTTTAAATAAGGTGTGCTTGTTAAGAAGAAATGACTCACTTGTCCAGAATTGCCTTGATTATCAGCTTCACCCAGGAAGCAGTGGGCTCCAGGCACACTTCTCTGCCATCTCTCAGGGTAGCTCTGCAGCAGGGAAGAAAGGAAGGAAGGGGAAAAGGCTATTTAGAGAAATCCAAGGCAATGTCACCTTTCTCTCATAACATCATTCTAGGGATACACAGGCATGTTCCACTTTAAGTGGTATAAATTGAGGCTGTAGCCCAGCATAAAGGGATCTTTTTCACTGTTTGTTTGTTTGATGCATTAAATCATCTGCAGGACACCCCTCTTTTCAAAACTGCATTTTCCCCCAGCTGGCTTTGTATTTGTAAATTGGTCTTTCACTGGAGAGTTAAATCTTCCTATCTTGATTCAGAAATTGCACTGCCCAGTCCATGGGAATTTGGTTACTTACAGTAAAAGTTCTGCAACGCAACTGGAATGATTTGTATGCTAACAGTAGTTTTTCATTGACTTGAGTAGAAGTGTGATAATGTTTTTGACCTAGCCCTTAAAAATCGTGCTTTGATCTCTTGCTCAGCATGGCTCCATGCATTTTCACAAGCTAATACAATTCAGAGTTTTAGAAAGTTACTTGCTGCCTGACTGTGACTTTAGATCAAAATATTGCATGTGTTTAAAACGCAGGGATTGGGGAAACAACACACAGTTCACAACACGCAGCACACTGTCTGTAGGAGCAGGGAATGCTGCTGTTCTGCTTTCGGAGCAGCTGCCTCTGCCGGCTGCTCCCACTGCTCACAGAACGCTTACACCCTCTCGAGAGCAAAACCTGCTTCCTTCTTGTTAAGCAATCAGGAAGCTTTTGCAAAACACTTACATGACTTCAACGTTCTTGCAGTGAGGTCCGCTGGGGGTGAGGTTCACGTTTTGGATGAATTTGGGATGGATGAACCTGGAATGGGTGCTTATGCACTGGCACCGGAGTTCAATGGCCGAGCGTGGCGCTGCCTCACCTGGAAAACAGAAACAGGTGGGGTGTTTCCCTATTTTCACAGCAAGCACAACATGGGGTTTTTGATGACAGCATTAGCAGAGTCCTTTCCTGCACTGGCAAGGCAGCACAGTGTCTCTCCAACAGCATTTGCTCCAGCCATCAGTCAGGAGAGCTTTAGGAAGGGTTTCTTTACCTCGTGTTCCAAGTGCTGAGACCAGGAGCAGCATCAGGACAACAGCCAGAGTCTTGCCAGTCATGATGCAATAGCGTGTCCTCCTCGTGTGGCCTGGGCCTTGCTCTGTGCTGGAGTGAGCTTGGGCAGATCCCAGGTTGGCAGTGCCTGTGCTCTGGGGCTGGCTGTGTTTATATCCTGCCCCGACCACCCAGGACACTCCGGCATCACAGGTGGGTCATAGCCATGGAAACTCCAAACCTGCGAGATGCTGCTGTGCACTGAGTCACAGGTGAGTGGGCAAGCCCCTTTCCCTTCATGACCACAAAATTGCTTCTGATTAATAGAAAACACTTCATTAAGTAAAGACATGTAGAGTTGCCCTGCACTGAGCTGTGTGGAGCCTGCAGAGAGTTTGTAATTTCTTGGGATAATTTTAATCTGTAACTGTGTCCTCCCTGTGACTTTCCACCACAGGTTGAAGGCATTTGCTCTGTGCTTTTCCATCTCTGTGTCTTTGGACTTCAAATTTATTTTTTTCTGTTTTAAGACATGACAGAAGTAGGAGCCAATAATTCTAGAAATTATAGATACCAGCCCTCCTTGTCCTTATATTCATGCACACTTTAAAAAAACCTTTTTTATATTCTGAGATAACTTTAGCAGAAATACTTACAGTATTCTTTTGATGAATTCAAATCTAGCTTCACTGAAAAAAGCAATAGTACCACTGAGACTCTGTAGTACCATTGAGAACACACAGAATATGCAAATATGATATGATGAGTTGCTTTGCCTAACCTAAGGAGGATTTAGTTTTTTGAGAATGACTGCTTCTTCTAAAGCAAAACCCTCTTAGTTATTTGCTGCTTTGAATTTGGGCAAAGGAAAATTCTAAAAGCTGCTGTATGATTCTGCTTCTGAAATAAAATGAGATACTTTTGCAAATTTAAATTTGACCCTGTAAAGAAAAGATTTCTTCTGATTATGATGAAAATAAATAACACTGAAGATGGAATCATGAAGAAGGATTATTCAGACAAAGTCAGAGGTGTTCAACCATTTCTTTTAACAGTAGAAACAAGTACTATAATACAGGTTGGCCTTATCTGGATTAAACATTAAGGACTCCCATTACTGTTCCTTTGCCAGGTAATGGAACAAAGCATGGGGCCAGACATGAATGTAGGTTATTCTTCTCTGCCTGATCATGAAGGTCTCAGAGATTTACATATGCCAGACTGAATTCCACTAATTATTACCATATCTATCACTGTCTGTAGTTTATAAATAGCCTTAGAGCATATGATTTGAACAGTAGCTATTCCAGAGGCTATGGAATTAAGCACCTGGTTTTCCTGTAACTTTACAGCTGGATTAGCTAGCAGATAAACAGATAAACCCCTAATTACCGTCCTTGCTTGTCAGACCTGAGGTCTGCCTAGGGATTGTCCTCTTCAACCATGGCAATCAGGTGCCTAGGATTGTGTAAGAAAAGATTAAGAGACTTATCTTTGAGACTGCTATCCCTAGTAGTCTGAGTCTGATTTCATCTGCTGCCTCCTGATTGTTTTACAGGATAATAAGAAGTAGATATTGATCCTTATCCCTGATTTCCACTGGCTTAATAATTCTGTAGGCCTTTCTCATGTCTCCAGGTCGATCTCTTTTTACAAAGTGCTGTCCTGTTTCCTGACAGCAGCACAGACTGGGTTGTTTGTTTCTAACTCTGGACTTTTATTTTCCCCTCACACACTATCTCCATGCACAGCAAGCTGTTTACAGAAATGCAAGCTACAGCATCAATGGAAAAGTCTTCTGGCCTGCATACAAGGAGAAAGTGGAAGGATGAATTGCATTGCCTAAGGAGTATGGATTTTTTTCTAAATAAATCCAAGAAACTGTTATTCCTCTTTAATTTCACTCATGACTTTCAGTATCTCAAAGAAAAAGTTCTTCTTTCTGTGCTCTATATGCAATGAAGCTTTTATCCTTTGTCTTCTATGTGCAAAACTTTCTGCCTGTGCTAAGGAAACGACATTTCTGCTTTCTTGGTCCAGACAGACCAGATGTTTGTGGCTCTGTGTGTTTCTACTCAAATATAAACATAGGGTTTTAGGTGTTTTACGTTTATAAAGACAACATAATTACAGTGTAACAAATCTTGATATGGAGCTGTGGGAACAACTGAGTAGTGTTCTGAAGGCTGTGCTTTGACTTGTAATTTAGGATGTAGGGAGCAGAGTGCTCAGGAGTGGCCTGAAAAAAAACTCAGCCAACAAAGATAAAATATCTCTTGTGATTACAGAGAGAAGTCAGAAGAGATGAACTTTGAATGAAAAGGTCACATGTTTTATTGTAAGCTGTGTGATTTGGGCCAAAGAGAGCAGCTGCTGTTCCAATTGACTTAAAAGGGCCTTATTTTGGAGAAGGGAGGCAGGTGAACTAAAAGCTTCTGGAATTCTAGTTCACACACACTCTGACTGAAGAGAGCCATTGCTAAGCCTTAACTGTGAGTGTCACAAACAATATCTGGTAGCCTTCAGCTGTATAAACACTTTTTTTTTTTTGTCATAAAGGTCATAAATACAGTTATTGAGAAGCTTCCATTTTCTTGGCATGACACTGCCTTAACAGCTACCAAGCAGTAAGATTTCTGAATATTGATGCTTATCAGCAGTATGTGACATACAGGACTGTCCTGAGTCCAACTTTTGACACTGGTGCATGGTCCAACAGTCCCTATCCAAATCACATGGCAAACTGGTATGTGCAGGATTAGTTCAGATCAGTCTGGAGGTGCTACAGTAGGCATAAGATTCAGTAATTCCACTAATCAGTAATTTCACATCAGTTATGCTATAGAAAACAAGAGGCAGGAGTGAGGCTGAGGTACCCAAGAGAAAACACTGTAGTTTCTTAGGTAATTGTCTGTGTGCTCCTGCCCTTCTCTGACTTGAGTGCCCAGGAAATTTACATTTCCTTATGCTGACATGAACAGTAAGGAATTTCTTTCCCCTGGGGGGGCTCCTTGCAGCGCCCTGTCCTCATTTCCCTCAATGATTGTTCACCACTATCTTTAGTAATCCTGCCTCATGCCTGGAATTTTACATCCAAACATGTAAAAAATGATTTAAAAATTGCTGAGCAGCTGAGTCAGTCCATGTGACCCGATGGGGTTTTTTTGAAAGAGTATTAGATTCAAGAGGAAAGGGTAGTCCTGTTTTGCTTTAGTTTTGCTTTAGGCAAGCTCTTCCACTTAATTTCTTACGCTTCTGTGACTCTGTATACAAACTCTCTTCATATTTTTGATCTGCAATAGGAAAATACCTCAACTTCTTTGTGGTTTTTTGGGGTTTTTTCCTGGCAGTTGGGGTCTTTAGTGTCATCTGTGTTTTGGCAGTGAGATGGTCTCTACTGTAAACCTTTCCTGAGGAAGGTAGGCTGACTTGAGAGGGCCAAACAGAGAATTAATTACAGTTACAAATGCCATAACTCTATGTCTTTTCCCCCTACTATTCCTTAATTAGATATCCACTAATTCCCCAAGATTTTGTTTGCCAACTTTCACACTGAATGACTTTTACATGAAAAATATAAAATAAAGGGCTGTCATTAGAAATGTAACCATGAGATTCACTTTTAGTATCTGCCTTCTGATGAGCTTCTGCAATGTCTGGTCAGTCCTGTCCAAAAATATTAATGCTCCTTTGTTTAGTTAACGCTGCAAGCCTAACTTGTTTTGCTGAGCCCTCCATCTCAGGAGAGGGTCACTGAAATTCATGTGGCTGCCTCCTTTCCTCTTCCTCAAACTGCTTGTGTTTGATATTTACCCTCATTTGAAAAATGGAAACAGCATTTGTTCATTTTTAGACACGCTGGGTGTGGAGTGGGGAGTCTGCCAAATCAGTCCTGCACTGGGCAGGTGTTACAAAGGTCACTGTGCAAGTGATTTAAGAAAGGAGTATTAATTAGTCATAAAATTGCACATTCTTCTGAGAACAAGGATGAGAGGCAGAGCTCTGCTGTACCACAGCACTACTTCCTCACAGCACAGGAGATGATGATCCCCATTCCTGTATTTTCCGTGCAGCCCGTGATTCTTGCTGCAGAGAAGCGCAGTTGCAACATCTCTGCTGGTGAATGGTTTTTTCCACCTGCCCTGCTGGTGAAACCTCTGGTTCAGAGGCAGGAGAAGTGCTTTGGAATTCTGTCTTGAGAGCACATGGCATGTGGATGTCCCTGCTGCACAAGCAGCTGCTCCAGGAATACACAATTCTATCACATACCTAAACCCATTGCTAGCACTTCTTTCTCTCTCTCCTGAATTTTCTGTTAGCTGGCTTGATTTCCCAGTGTTCATCCTGCTGGCTCTTCTGGGTCCTAGTCCTGTGCATTTAATAATCCATGCTTGCAGCTGTACATCAAAAATTCACTAATGGCAATGCTGAGCTTTTGCTTCAGCAGTCCCTGACCTTCCAGCAGAATATTTCTGGTTGACTCAGAACTTGGTTGACATTTTTCAGCAGCTTGAAGGACTCTGGAATTGCAGTCCCTCCTTTTTGTGCCCTTTGGCAGATTCACAACACAACAAAAGCCATTTACTGATCGAGTTTGATGGAAAATATCTGCCTTTGTGTATTCCTGGGTTTTCCCCATGTATGTAGTAACTGCATAGGAAATGAAATCATCTCCAGAAAGGGAAGTAGTATTGAGGAAAAAAAGAAAAAGGAAAAAAAAATGGACAGGATGCTGCCTGAAACATTGTCAGGGTGTTCAGGCTACTCAGCATGCAACGACTTTTTCAAAGAACAAAAGACAGCAGGTTAATTGCATTAGTTGCATTTTAAGAAAAAAACCTAATTGCAGTAGGATTACTCAGGGACTTTCCAGTATTGCAGCTGGTATCACTGTGCATTGTCTTTCCTATTAGATAGATACCTTTTTTAATTAATCATCATATGGAACTGAAAACCTATTACAATACACGAACAAAAGAGTTACTCCGAAAAATATTTTATTCAGTGTGACAAAGCCAAGACTTCCAGGACTGAGCAGAAAGAGTAGTTGAGAATAGGGAAAGAACTGGAGAAGATACTTAGGAGTAGCATTTGCTTATGATCCTTCCCTTACTCCCTGGCCTCCTCTTTGCCAGCCTGTATCCATCCCTTCAGCTGTCCCAAAAGTAGAATCCTGTGTTCTAGGGTTTACCTGCTTGGGGGAGGAGGATAAAATAAAGACAATTTTTCCAAAGATAAAGTATTTTGAAGAATTTAAGCAAAGCAGAATTAACAACCCTATGCTACATTCCATGGGCATTGCAATTCTAATAATTCCCTTACTGGTGTAAATCGGGAATAAATGAAAATCGGTGGAGTCACACTTCAGCATTGGATGTAGATCCAAAGGGAACACGGACCTGAACTCAGAAGCACTGAGATAGTGCAAAGTACAACAGCTATGAGGAGACAAAGAGGGTGCATTGGCCTCAAATTCTAACATCTTCTTTCCCTGCTTGTGAACACTGTGCTGGAAGGTAATGATTTTCAGGAAAATCAAGCTGATTTTTCTTGTCACTGGATTTTCCTCTTCTTTCTTTCATGTTGTTTCATTCCTGTATGAAATGGAAAACCCCGGAGAATAATTTACATTATACTGATATGGAAGTTCCTGCCATAGAGAACTTCCTTCAGCTCCACTGAATTTTGTAACACTGATCATGAGTTAATAGCAGATCAAACAAATGCTTCAGGCATGACCTGTTTGCCTTCTCCCTTTCCTCACAGGTATGTAACAGCCAACCAGAATACTTGTGTGACAGGGAGAGTTTGGGAACTCGCACCTTTGATTTTCTCCAAGCACTCACAAGTGGCTCTCTAGATGTATAAAGGCCCAGTGGTGCAAAGACAGAATTCATACTGTTTTAAGCTTCCATAGTTTGCCTGCAGAACTACAGCACTTTTGGAATGCAATACTATATGTGTATAAACTATCTCTGATTTTGTGAGAAATTTGAAATTTAGAATATGATTGTTCAGCGGTGTAAATCTTGGCCTAACTATCTTGGTATTTACACACTGAATCATATCTCCTCTGCACACTAACTTCCCAGTGCACTAGGGAGAAAAGATGAATCTAATCTATAACTCTTCAAAAGAAAATGACTGGACAGCTTAAAGTAGTGATTTGTAATCACTTCCTACCCAGGGAATCAATCTTCTTCATCAGAGGTAGATCCTATCTCTGTATGACTGACTTATGTCTCAGGGCCTTGTGTTACCAAACCCCCATCAATCAAGATCTGAGCTGGCTTGGACAGTCACAGTTAGAACTGCAAGTCTGTTTGCACCTTTAGCAATTCCTAAGGTGTGTTCTGAACTTTGAAAATTCTACTTTCCTTCTGCCATTCCCACCCTGGCCTCTCTTCAGTATTAGGGTTCAGCGTCTGTTATTCCTGGGCTTGGATTCTCTTTGCATTAAAGGCATAGCCTCTTCATTTGAGGAAAAGTATTTGTCATTTGGACTCAATGAAATGTGGAAGTTGCTCTTGTGTGTCACTGTTTCTCCTACTTTCAGCACAGAGCTAATTTCCTCTTACAGGCAGTAATGTGATTGGAACCCAGGTATTGACCCATTTTTATTTAGCATAAACAGCTGCATTGCTGTATGACACAGAACATCAGTGGTCGATACCAAACTCAAACATCTGAATATTTAGCATGGATCATGGATGTAAACCTACAGCAGGGAGTTTGATTTTCCCCAGCACCTTTTTCCCGAAAGTCTGACAATACCTGTTTGTTAGGTCCAACCAGCTGAGGTATCCAATCCCAGCAGAGTTCATCAGGAAACTATCCATTATGAGCACAGGGCACGGAGCCGAATGTTTAATCACTCACAGAAAAGCATATCCCTTCCCCATTCCTTTAAAATGTGATAAACACCGGAGAGCTTGGAAACTGCTAACAGTCAGTATGAGCTTTGATTCCAGCCACTGTTTTATCATTTACATTTCTGAAGTGGCATGTGTGACTGCACATCACTTGCAGCCTTTCATAAGCTTTGTCCCATCAATTCTTCAGAGGACATTTCTATTTCTCCTGCAAAATCCCCAAGTCTTCGGCAGCTTTAGAGGACAGAAACTCCTTGGCTAGTAAGATGTCCTCCAGAAGAGTTTCTCATAGACTGTCAGAGAGTAAATGTGAAATATAAGACACCTAGGAGCATTTCTTCTTGGTTAGACTTCATGCTTCATCTACTTTTTGGCTTGTATGAGGTTTAAAAATTCTCGTCTGAGAAAATTTTCCCCATGTATTCTAGTTTTACTGTTCCTCTTGAGGCATTTGACCAAGCTCTGTTCCACCAAATCCAGTAAGGCTCTCACAGCACATTGACATGGCAGCTCCAACTCTTCTCCTACTGCACAGGAGCTTTATTGACACTCCTGTGTTGAGTGCGCCTTTGGTGCTGATTGCACATGGAGTGTGATGAGTGACAAAAATCTGCACGAGCGCAGCAGGCCTAGGAAGCTCCTGCAGCTGGGACACAAACCATTTTCAGGCAATGATGTCTTAAACAACAATTACCAGGTCTGTAGCAGTGGTGATGCACAATTATTAGTACATAAGGATTTGATTTGCACTTTAGTTACAGTGGTTTTGATCAAAGAACAGTTACTAAACTACATTTTGAAAAGAATTTCCTTCCAGCTAATGTTGCAAGATGAGCAGGATGTTCACTTGTTGACTTGAACGTCACTGTTCACCTTTCACACAAGTTCCTGAAGTACATCACGGAGTTGTGGGAGAAAGAATAGCTCCAGATCACACTTGAACTTGCAGCCTTTCTCGGTACAAACTTTAAGTAATGAAGCTTCAGTTTTAAGGTAAAGAATTGGACAGGAAGGAGAAAATGAGTTCTAGAACGTGTTTGTGCAACCTCGTGGAAATTTTTTGTCTTTTATATCCACTTCCAAGATAGGCTCCATTTATCGACCTTCAAAGCCCTGAAGTACACACTCAGAATGAAAAAGCTGCTGTATTCTTTGTTGCTCTGGTATAAATAATCTTGCTGCAATGGTCAGTCAGATCCTGTTCAAAGTTTTCTGTCACAGCAGAATTTTTCATCATGTACTTTCTGGATTGGGTGATGCGTGATCCCTCCTTACAAAGTTGTGTGTCATGGTCTGAACTCATCACAAGCACTCTGAAAGTAATGCTTGTAATTCTGTATAAGCCACTGCATGTCCTACCCTTTTCACAGCCCATTCCAAAAGGAAATGCCAAATACCGTGGTAATCATTTACAAAAAGAAATTCCAGATGAAAAGCATGTGTCTGGAGCAGAAAGTATAAGAGCAAATCAATTTGGTTTTTAAACACATTTTTGAGTGCTTATGTGATTTTTGACAGTAAAAAACATAAACCAAGTGGCAGGAGTTCAGACATTATAATAATTCCCTCCCTTTCTGAAGATACCAAAAATCACATTTTATTCTTTAAGCAGAACATTAAGGGAAGTTATGTTACACCATTGTGAGCTCCTTGGAGTCCTCCTTTATTTGCTTGTCTTTATTTCTTCTCTGATTCAAAGATAGTTCCCATTCTACAGCTATTGTGCTGTTTTACTATGGTTTTGACAGAATAACCCAGAAAGGAATAGTGCTTCTTAATATGCAGTGGATTTTCAGTGAAGGACTTTTGGGACTGACTTTGAGACCTGGGAATATGATGGGCTGGGATTTCTCAGGTGCTTGTCATTACAGACAGGTTTCTTTCATTTCAATGCTGGTCATTTTGCTTTTAGGGTGATTCTTCTTTTTTTTTTTTTGTGGGGTTTTTTTTTTTTTTTTTTTTTTTTTTTTTTTTTTTTGAGGGTGCCTGTTTTATAATCTGACTCTAGGACAATGGTGGTGAAATAACTCAGGAAATGGTGCAAAAGCTGCACTGCAAAGGTGGAAAGAAGAGGCCAGGACTAGAAAAGAAATAAAAACATCTGAGTGCCTTACCCAAAACTGTATGTCTCAATTAGTGTAACATAACAGCCTGGAGAATTATTTACTGTGATCCACTGCATGGAGCATCAGAGACACTGCATCAGCCAACAGAAAATATCTGAAGGATAAGTGGCAATGGCTCTACAGCCTTTTCAAACCAAGGTGCCGTCAATTTAAATTATACAACACAATGGAATTGCAAGGCATAATGCCATTTTTATCACAGAACTATTCTTACTAACATATAGGTCACTTCATTTCATGACAAGTTCAGTCACGTTTGCTCTTCCTGCTAACAGCAATGGGTGTAAATTAAAGAAATGCTGGATATCTCTGATAACATGCTGGATCCATGAACCTCAGCAGCAGCCAGTGAGGGTATGAAGCACTCAGTGCTGCTCAGGAAGCAGTCAGACCATACTGGGATGATTCCCACTGCACACCTTCTATCCCAGCTGGAGCAGCATTGCAGCTAGAGCATGGTGCTGCATGTGACTGTGATGGTACAGAGGGAGAACAAGCAAGCTGGAGGCACAGGAGCTGTTGTTGCCCAGGGGAATTCCAAAAGGCCAGTACAATGCACCCTTGCTCTTTTTCAGGGCCTCATCCTCAAGGCTGCGAACCAGCCATCACCCATTTCAAAGTGATTAATTGCTGGGACATCCAAAGGTCATTTTCATGTCATTCCTGTTCTTGGAGGCAGGAACTTGGTAATGAATTCCAGCAAGACAATCAAATCCTCCCCGCACCGTGTTGCAATGTCCTGGTGTTGCCGTGACATCCCGGGAGCCCTGTGTGTGGCGTCACCTCTGCACTCACGGTACGCATGCAAGGACTCTCATTTGGAAAGAGCCGTGGTGGTCCCTCTCTCGAGCAAGCAGGGCATCATCCTGCTGGGAGCAGGAATTTTCCCTAAGGCTCAACCCAAGGAAATATGAAATCACTTTGAGATACGCCTATTTTCTAGCTGGTGTTACCTGGTACGGAATGTGATGCTAACTTTCCAACTGTTAGGCAAACTAACAGCCTGGCCTTTCACATTTAAAGCTGTACTATTGAGTAAATGGCCTGATTTTCACATTTTTAATTACAGTTGGAGTTGTTGAGTATCTGGGAAAGCAATAGTCAAGAGGACTTCAGTATTTTACTTTCCAAGTATGCCTGTGAAAGCATGGACACATGAGAAATTTTTGGCCCTAGGCAAGTCTGTTGTGAAAGAAAATTATAAGGAATACCCAAGAGAAATTCAGCAAGTAAATTGTATTTATTGCATGTATGTGATTTGGAAGATGGATAGGTTCAGAGAAAAGACAACCACGTGCCTCAAGTGTTAGCCTGGAACCACGGAAACTTCAGTGCAGCCCTTGGCTTCGGAGCAGAAGTTTGTGACTCTGGGATAGTTGATCAAGCCAGGATCAAAGATGAGGCTGTCATCCTCAAAGGTCCTGCCAGAACAAATTAATTACTGCCCAAGATTGAAGTTTTATTTCTTTGTGCCCAACTTCTCCTCAACACAATTATGTGGCTCCTGTCTCCCAGGAGATGGGTTTGAGTTACTGAGGCTTTCAGAATAATTTCTAGAGGTTCAGAAAAAGAAACACTAAAATATACAGTATGGAGAAAAGTTAGCGGCCTTAAGAACTTCATGATGAATATTTTAATGTTTATATACATATATATGCATTTAAAAAGAAAAAAAAACAACAAACCAGGAGTAGAGGATTGCCATGGATTACATAGATTAAATAAGGAACTCACACAATTCTCAAACACACGCAGTATAGACTTCAGGCAATATAGGTGATACTGGGATTTCTTTCTTTCAAATGTAGGGTTTGGGAGTTACCAAGCATACTTGGAAGTAAGGATTTACAAGACCTTTCAAAGAAACATCAACTTTATTCTGTATGTTTTGTGTGAAACAACACAAATTATGGGTACATAATCTTATCTTTAATGTTTCAGGCACTTTAACCCTTTAAAAAGAAATCGTGTAAATCTGTGACTCAAAAAAATAGTCTCTTGCTTTCTTCATTTCTCGGACAGATCTGCCTTATAATCCTTTGGAAAGGATTCAAGCAATATATTTTACCTTCAACACATTTCATAAACAAATAAACTATCACAGGAAAAAAGGATTTGAGGTGGATTATTGTTTCGCTCCACACCTTAGAGCCAGGAAATTCAATCTCCAATGACACACTGGTCTCAACTCTGCCCATTTTGTTTTCATAGTAGGGTCTGAAAGCTGAACTTCCTGCTTGAAGCTACACAGATATCAATCCTTTAATCAAGGATTTGCATGATTTATTTCTCTTCTCTTCTGCATTATTTGTCCTATTGTTGGTGATTGCACCCCCATCTTATTCATCCCACTGAAGTCACTGAGGGGATTTCCCTGTCCCACTTTCCTCTTCTGTAATCTGATAAATTTCTTCCCATCTCACATGCATTAACAAGATCCCTGAAGTAAAAAACACTGTCAAGGCTTCCTGTTAGTATGTGATGCATTCCTTTCTTGTGGGCACTGTTCTCCATTCTTTGGGCTTCAAAGTTTTAATGATTCTGTTTCAGAAGGTGTGAATATAATAAGCATCTGATCATTCAGTGATGATGAGAATCCATGGGAACATTTCACTTCAAAAGGTCCAGGATGAAGCACTAGATGACTGGACACCAGTAAGAAGGGGATGCTATTGCAGGGTACCAACTGAGAATGTTGCTACTTATGGCAGACCTGGATTCACAGCATCCACTAGGAAGCATCTTTGTGTCTCCCCTGCTCTTACATGGATCACAATATTTAAAATTTCCCACATTTATTTTCAATTGATTTTACATCTTCAGTGACAGATCACCCAGGAAATACTACCAGGAGTCAGTGCTCAAATTTGTAGCAAGTGGGCAAATTCCAGCAGGTGGATACTGAGGCTCAGGAAGGACCAGATTCTCCCTGAGGGACTGGGAGCCAAGCACCTGAACCCAGCAGGCTGGGCAGGAACCTCACTGCCCAGGGTCCTTCCCACAGGACCTGAGCAAGGAGATCCTAGCAGGGAGGCCCAGAGAACACTGCAAGGTTCAACTAAGAGGAAAGTTAAGGGCAAGGAGGCAAGTCCCAGGACAAGCCAGAAAACCAAGTGCTGGCTCAGGCACCATGATTAGTGCCATCCATGGCCAGGAAAACTCAAAGCTGAGGCTCAACCCAACACAAGCAATCCTTTAACAAAGTTCAAAACCAGGAAAATTGCCAAAGCCCAAGCTTAAATGGGCTTCTGGACCCATGGCCAAGAGGGGATGCATGGAGAGGTCCCAGGAGAATGAAGGTAAATTGCTAGAGGAGTTTGAGGGGTCAGGAAAGGATTTAGCTGGAAATACGGAAGGAGGAAAAGACTCAACAGACTTTCCTCCTTCAGCTTCCTTCAGGTACAGACTACAAACAAGTTTCAGCTTGTGATGCCTTCTGTGACTTTTCTGCATGTCTGATTGTTTTCCTAAACCTTCTGAACAGAAATAAAACTCAAATCTAAATAATTTCTGAGCAGCAAAGGTAAAATACAGAAGTTTTCCTTTGAGTTACAGCACAGCACAGAAACCTTTTCTGAATCTCTTGGCCTTCCATCTTTAAATGACAGCTGAGCTTTAGAGACATATCCCTGTTTTTGTTTGGGTTTTTTTACTGTCTCCAATACATGCCTCAATGTAAACACTCCTTTACCACCTTCCTGTGTGAGGTTCCTTGCCCAGTATGAGACACTGAACAGTTTTAAATCACATGTGCCTGCTCTAGGCTTGATTTTCTGTCTCTTTGCAGTGGTGGCAGGAATTTTCTAGTGTGCTTCCTGGTCCATTTGTTGTCTGCAAATGCTTTTGGTTTTCCTGAAAGCCTGGACGTGGTGTGATTTTCAGAGTGAACTTCTCTTCTTTTTGTAAGCCAGGTATATTTGAATCTCAGGTACTCAAAGTCATGTCAACATTTGGAAAATCCCATGTCCATAGATTTCACTATTCCTTAGGTTTTCGGTATTAATACTTCAGTCACTAATGGGGAAGTTTTAGACTAAATTTATTCATATTCCCAAGTGAGAGGTGTTACATAGAAGCAGCTTCTTACTATTACTAGCTATTGCACATTTTTCCCTAGGAAATTGCTTTTACTAAAAAGAAAGGAAAAAAAAAAAAAAAAGATTAAATAGTTCCTCCTGTCATCACACACAACGAAATTAAATGTTTTCCCACACATTTTGATCTGGTATTTATTTTTTAACAAGGTACTTTACAATAGCAGGGCACATTGATAACAACCAGGAGTATTGTCAGTGAAATGCATGAGACATGTATAAAAACACCAAAAATAAAATTGTTGCATCTTGTAGAGGCTTTCAACTGCACATTTAAAAATTTTCCCAT
The DNA here is from genome assembly GCA_013389925.1 of Aegithalos caudatus. Lineage (NCBI taxonomy): Eukaryota > Metazoa > Chordata > Aves > Passeriformes > Aegithalidae > Aegithalos > Aegithalos caudatus. The sequence goes on from WEIU01022011.1 coordinate 39,417, forward strand.
TTATTTTCGAGTTCTGCCCCAAAAGTGTCCAAACACGGACTTGAATTGTTTTCCTGAGGATGGCTTTTTACAGAAATAGAACAAACTGATGCCCATGTGACTTTCAGAAATGATGACAAAGAGGTACTCATGGTTTATTTTATGAGAAACAGATTAATTTCTGAAGTTACACTGCAAGTAACCTGCACCAGCAAGTCCCTGCATGCACACACAAACCACCCAGGAAATAGCAAGCTGCTGACTGCCTAACTGGGCCTTTTCTCTTGAGGACAAGTGCTGCCTTGTGCTGTTAGTCTGTTTTGAGGTTTGTGCTTGTAATATTTTGCTGTGTCAGTTTCAGACACATCAGCCTGAACCTAGAAATTGTCAGGTTATCCTGATGGGTCATAACTGGTCAGAAGCTTACAATTTTTAATTCAGCAGCCAATGCAAACCGTGTCCAACAGACAGGGAGAGCAGCAGCTGGGATAAAAAATGGTATCTACACTTCCTGGAGATGACCCAATGCCTGTATGCCTCCCAATACCAGTATCTCAAGCATTGTACATGCAGAATAGGATCCCTGTTTATGTGATTGCAGTGTTTGATGGGAGAGGATGCTGCTTCCCATCTAGGAACTCATAAATCTGCAAGGGAAAAGGAGGGATATTTTCCTGTTCACAACAAGGGCAGAAGCAGCATCTTGCCCTTAGGACAAAACAGGTTGCCCTGGCCATGTCCATTTCTTGTTTTGTCCAGGACTCGGCATTTTTGGTGCAGATTTTTTCTTTTCACATTACTTGGCTTTTCTAGAAATATTGGGATTTCTCTTTGCAAGTGCTTCATTAACAATTCAACCAAGCAGGAGCCTGTAGTATCGTATTGTTCAGGACCAGTTATCATTCCTGTCACCGAACCATTGCAGACTTTGTAACCAAAACTGAATCTTTCATGTCCTTTCCCCGCTCTTATTTCTTGCGCAGGAAGACGTACCAATATCCCTGAGGATGGACTCCTTTTCTGTTTCACACCCTCTCCTGCAGCCTCAGCAGCTCTTTGGCAGGGAAGCCCTGGTGTGGGTGCTCACCGTGTGTCATACAGCGTGTGGAGGGCAGCGGCACCTCCGTCCATCCTCTTCTGCCGCGGCACAACAAAATGCATCAGCAGTGCTCCTTAGGCCGGGCTGATTGGGGAGCCGAGTTCTCCCCCGTGTATGTTTGAGCGAGGAAGTGTGGGACAGACCTTCCAGGCAGCGGTATGTGCGCTCGGAACGCCTTTCTCCCGGGAACACGGCGGCGGGAGCGGTCGGGAGCGCGTCAGGCGGGTGAGCAGCTCCCCTTGGTGTCTGCGCCTGGAACCGCAGCGCCGGCACCAGGGACACAGCCCAGCGCCAGAGCCAGCAAATCTGACATTTACTTCCCAACGCAGTTCATGTTTCTGCAATAACGTGGGCATAGCATTTCATGCCTGCTCCTGCGTCCATTCCTGCTGCTGCGTCCATTCCTGCACCCGTTAGAACCCGTGCTCTCTGCACAGACCAGGGCGAGCACAACTTCCAGGTAACAATCCCAAAGACACTCCACATCTTTTTAGCTGATTAACCATCCTCTTGTTGGAGACGGGCTCTGTCAGCCAGCATCCTGTGTGCTTTTTAAAAGCTAGGACAACATCATCTCAGAGGCTGAATCTGCATTCCCAGCGCGTTCAGATTCTTCACTTGTAAGGACATGTGTACTGGTTAAAATCAAGGTTTTGCCCATGGGGCTGAGAATGACAGTTTCAGACGGGTCAAATTACAAATTAGAAGCCACACCCTCCAAACAACTGCGTAGGGAAGAATCTTTCCAGAATTTCAGCATCTCCTAAACAGATATTGACTTGTTTATACTGCCTTACACAGGCACAGGCAGAGCTCACAGTCCAAATCAGACAGTGGTTTGATATGCCACCGTCTTCCATGGGCCTCTCGTCTGGAGTCTCTTTTCCAAAGCACTTCTACGCCAGGAGCGGCATTCTATTCAGATGTCCTCAACAATCAAATCGAAATTTAGCCCCCTTAATTCCCATAAAGCCAAGCACAGTTTGGTAAATGTGTGAGCCAAGCACGAAAGAGGGTTTGGCCCTTCAGATTAGAGACTCTATTGTTTCCTCTGATGCTGTTGGAATGCCACCGCCTCTGCCCTGGAGGGGACATATAAATGCCCCCATAAGCTCTAGGACCCTAAGAATTTGGGCCTTGAATATCTGAATGGGAAGAAAAATGCAATCCATACAATCAGACAGTTGGGAGAAGGATATGAACATGATGCAGTAAGTATATAAATGGATTTATTCTTGGTAAAATGTTCTCAACAGCTCCAGGGGTTATTTAATACTGTAAATAAGGGGTTATTTAATATTGTAAGGGAAAAGCAGCATTATGGAAGTCCAGGAGCGACACAGAGCAGGCAACTGCAGTGTCTGTGGGGTGATTTCCAGAGAAAAGACTGAGCTGAGTTGAGGAGTGTCTGTGTCAGAGCATGAACTTTCTTGAAGAGGAGTCACAACTGCCCCCTCAACACACCCAGCTCAGGGCAGAACCTCAGTGAGTCAGCCTGATCTGTTCTGCTTTGCACTTTCCCCTTCCCAGTGGCCTCTGGGCTCACGTTTTCAAGACCAAATTAATAAATAAGTGCCATGGATGCTTCTAGATCATCTGCTCTAGTGTCTGTATAGATTACAAATGCACAGATATTACATACTTCTCTCCATGAACAGTTTTTCTAATGCTTCAGGGCTGTTGCTTGCCAATATTCACTCCACGTTTTAGGTCTCAGTTGTTTCTTAGGCTGGTTTCACAGCTTCCCGGCAGTCTGAGGTATCCGAGGAGGGATTTGAGCTCAGCAGCACACAATGCAGAGCTGTGTGCCCTGCAGGGCCAGGGCACACGATGTGAGGAATGCCTGCAGCGCACCGGGGCTGTGAGCACAGGGAGTGTGGGCTGCTCGGGCGTGCTGCCACTGCCGGCATTCCCCAGTGCCCGCCAGCCTCTCAGCCCCTGCTGCACAGTCAGAGCTAAAACAAGACAGAGCTGTTTATCATGCTTTTATTGCACTAATTGTTACAAATGTAAGGATCACTGGCACTTATTTCGGTGTGATTTGCTGCAGGGACAAACTGTCCTCTTGTCCGTACTGGAGAAGCTTTGATGTGTAATGTTTTTCAAATTGAAAACTCATATTTATACTAAATCTAAATGGAAGTCTCAGGAAAAAAATGACAGGTTATTTTGCAAGGATGTCCCAGCTGTAGCAGCTGACCCTGCCTTTCCAGGAATGATGGCAACAATTTCAGTTCAGGATTAAGATCTGAATCTTCCCCAGAACTCTTGGAAGTGACTGTTCAATTGAGGGGAGTTCTGGACAGACATTTTTTAAAGAAATAAAAAATAGGAGACAGTCCACATGATGACTCACCTGCTTTAAGAAAAAATTGAAGAAAAGTCATTGTAGATGGTAAAAGGGAGTCAGGGGCTACAGTCCCACAGCCCCAACTGGTCATTCCAGAGGAGTGACTGAGCATAAAAGGATCCTGCAAGGCCTTGGTGGATGTTTGCTGTGTGGGGATTGGGAAGGTCTTGATAGCGGCTGTCAAAAGTAAGGGAGACCAGGAATTTTGTATCTTCAAGACAGAATAATCCAGACACATAGCATGACTTACAGAAAAAAACAAGAAAACCCAAAAAAACCCACAGAGAAATTATGTTTTAGGGACTTAAGAAAACTGTGCATCTGAAAATCTTGAGTGTGGCCAAGTCACAGTTTCTAAGTGCTGTGCAAGGTGGCTGGGTGTGATGAGGCGGTGATTTTACTCCTGGCTGAGCTCTACTGGGAGTGACAAGCTCTGTATTACTGTAGCTCTTTGGGACAGGGCAAAGTTCTGCCTCTGGTTCTGCCCTCTATGATATTTTGTAGCTCCAGGCAGTAAAAAATCCTTGCCTGCCTCTACAAGTCCTGTAATATTAAACGGGTGACTTCATGGGTGTGGATAAGCAATGACAGCCACGAGGCATCACTGAAGGTGTTTCAGATGCTTAGGTCAGACCTGCCCATCCAGCAGTGGCTCATGAGGATAATAACAGTGAGACCTGCAAGCTGCTTTCCATGCAGGCAAAGGTCAGTGTTTGGTAAGTTCCAGTTCTTCATGTGGTAACTAAATCCATAGCCTTTAGTACGTGTGCTGCTGCCAACTTCAGCTCTGCTTCTTTTCTATTCCTTAAAAAAATCACCAATCAATGCAAAACCAGCCCAGAGGGATCATGGCCCATGACAGTGCAGAAGCCTTTGCGTGCACAGCATATTTCATTACCTGAGCTGGTGTCTGTTCCCCAGTTTCTGGTTTCTGTTCTTATCAGTTGTGGCTCCAGAACATGTCCTGGCACACAAGTATTGCTCCTGGCGCTTGGGTGTGATGACAGAAAATAATCTTGCTGAGGAGTGTGAGGCCCTCTGCAGCCTAACTTCAGGTTTAATTTCCTGATTTGTCCCTGTGGTCATGCCACCCCTCTGGTAGCATTTGTAATGGGAATGAAAGAATAGATCACTTGTTTGGTTTTTTTTTAAGTTAAATTCAGGTCATTTCAGATGAGGCTCTCTTTTTGCATTAGAGTAGCTAGCTCAGAAAATCCTGGAACAATTTTCCGTGTTGGAAGTTAATGAGTTGTCTAGAAATAGGTGTTTGCAAACAGGATTAGGGATTTACCTTCTTATTGTGAAACAAAGGAACATTTTTCTGTTTATCAAACTCCTTCCACTGAAGTGCAGCACATGAGTGTGATGCTGCCATGGCAGCCTGCTTATTGTGATTGTCTAGTACAAAAATAGAACAGGAATCTCTGTTTCTCCCATTAGAGGTTCTCTCCCATCTTTAGCAGTGTGTTTGTTAATGATTTGAGGCCAAGTTATGAAGTAGCTCAACTCCAACTTCCAATTACTTATTAACCTAAAATTACTTAGTTATTAATCATGCAAGGAGCAGAAGTGTAATACAGTCTGTAAAGACTCCAGGATCATCACATTCCCTGCCTGTTCTAAAGAAATTATCATTACCCTTTCACTCAAGAGGTGAAATAGTATTAGCAAGTTGTGACTTGTTCATAGATTTCCAGGGCATGCAAACTATGCTGATTATGAAAGACGAAAAAATAATTGTCTCTGTGCATTGATTATTTAATTTCTGTGAAAGGGATCAAAGCCTTCTGTTTCTTGGCGCTGACAGTAAAGTAGTTCCTGCTTTGTGGCCCTGAAGACCTGTTTCCCTGCCCCACACCTCTTCCCAGCCTGTACTGACCAGTCCTTCCCAAGTACTCACCAGGTAATTTTGTGTGACTCAGATGAGGTCAAAACTTGTCCATTGGTAGGAAGAGTTCAAGGGTGAGAGAGAAGACGAGAAACAAACCAGAGCCACATTGCCCAGGCCCAGGTAAGGACCAACATGCCTGGTTTTACTGGAAATGAGAACTTTAGTTTCTTATTACAGTTAGAGGTTTCATTGCTTTATTGTATTAATTTCTTTCTGAGACATCTTTGCATGAATCTAAGTACTTTAAGCATTGGGTTTTCAAAACTTGGTTATAAACTTATTAAAAAAAAAAAAAAAAAAGAAAAGGCTATCCCTAGAAACCTGAGGTTTTGTTTGTTTTTTCAGCTGAAAAGTTTAGGGTCAGGGTGGAGCCTGATTTATCCTCGGGGAGGGGGTGCAGGGGTAACATCACATTTTGCTGTTGTAAGCCAATAGTGGTGGTCTTCAGTCATAAAAATACTCGGGTACCTCCTGGTGCCCAACAGCTTCATGGTGTCAGTGTCCAGCAGGGTGGCAGACCTGCCAAAACCAGATATTTGATATTATCTTGGGTTGGAGATTTGGAGGGGTCAGGCTGCTATTGCTCTCTGCTCCAGCTCTCTGCTCCCAGAGCATCAGGCAGTGTGCTCAAGTATCTGAAGCTGGGACAGGAAAAAAAATCAAGCCTCTGGTTTTACAGCAATTGGGAAGCTGTGTGGATTTGTGATCAACTATCCCAGTTGAGATTTCAGTTCCAGAAACTGAACTTGGCATGAAGGTCCAAGCCCCAGCACAGAGCTTCTATGCTGTTGTGAACGGAGTAAAAAAACCTTGCATGTTGCTTCCCCCCTGTTTTGAGTGATTCTCGATGTTGTAAATTCCAATTAAATCCTTGTGTCAGTATGTTCAAGGTGCAAAGCCAGAAGCTGCAACACAAACTTTAATCCCAAATACCAGGCTTAGTGTGGTGTGCCTTTGGCAGTGTGTCTGTCTCTTGAGAGAAGTCTACCACAGGATAGGATGTGATCAGGAATCAAATATTTGAGTATGTGAGTCTGTTCTGCCTCTCCCTAACATCACATTATATAAAGCAAAAGTAACTTGATACAACTCAGTGCAATAAGATGGTTGCAAAGGGAAATTCAGGTTTGGCGTTTTTCATGCTCTTCTCTGTGGCCCAGTAACTTCTTGTTTTGGGATTGATCTGATGAATGAATTATTTTATTTATTATTTGCTGGAAACAGATGGGCAAACTGTAGGAACTGGGAAGGTGTGTCTTGGTTCAATTATTTTTTTCTAGCTTAAGCATCTGCTTATGCAATTTACTGCTGAGCAATTAAAGTAAGAGGCAATGCTTTCCTTCTCACAGATCCAACTCTTGCCCAGTAATATTCATAAGGGTATTATACAGTTCAGCAAAAAATAACTGTGTGGGGTTAAGGGATCAAGCTGTGCTGTCACAATTTGTCATGATGTTCCAAACCTATATATCCACACTGGGGCATGATCTGATGGGCTGTACCAGTTATTCCCCAAAAAACTGAATTCGGGCACGTATCTGAGGGAAAGCAGACTTTATCCAATGGGTTAGGAAACAGAGGAGGTTAAAGTCTAACAACCGCTTTGGGCACAGGATGTTCCACGGTGTGTCACCAGATGATTCCAGGGAGTCGGCAGGTTTCCTCCCTTGGAAAAGTTAGCGATTAAAGCGTTAACCGGAGCCTCCTGGAGGTGGAACCGTGACTAAGGGCGGGCTCCTGTCAGCGCCCGGAGAAAGTGGTAGGTAAATATTCCCGACGTGCACCGAGGTGCGGGGAGTGTCCTGGGCTTCCAGCATTCCCAGTTTGTTAAGCAAAACAGTGATTAACAGCTCTGTGGGTCCCGTGCAGCAGCAGCCCGCCAGAGCCGTGTTGCCATGCCTCTCTCAGGGCTCAGGGAAAGGTACGTGAAATTCCCGTGCTTTTCCCGCTCGGATCGCACGCCCAGGTAAGCGCACGGGGGAGGCTGGAGCTGCTCTGCCCGCCCTGGTTGCTGCGGGGTCGGGAGAAGAGCAAGGTCCTCCGCAGCCACCCGGAACTCCAGCCACATTCCCCTGGGGTCATTTTGGGTGCCGGAGGGAAGGAGAAATGCTTGCTCAGAAATGCTTGGCAGAAGTTCCCGAGGGGTTTTGTGCGAGTCAGCTGCGATTGAAGCGGGATACAGGGTAACAGGTAGCGCTGCTCCTCGGCTGCCAGCAGCCTGCAGTGCCCTTCATTCAGTGCGATTTGCGAGTGACATCGGTGACCTTGTGCGCTCTTTTCGGCGGCTAAAAAGCGCCTGTGCCGGTCGGCTGCAAGCAGAAAGTAGCTTCTCCTGCTAAAATGTGGTAACAGTGTTTGAAAGGGATGTGTGCGAATCCCGCTCCAGCAGTGCCTGAGAGGAGGGAGCGTGTGCGTCTCCTGCGTTCTGCCTGGGAAAGTTAAGGGGCCATATTCACCCAAACCAATTTACTGCTGTTTTTGTCAAATCCCATTCCCAGCCTGCCTGAGCAGAGGGCTTATGCTGTGATTTGTACTCAAGGAGTGCTCTTAATGCTCTGTACTGAACAGCTGATTATTCAAATAAGGTGTGAAGAAATCTGGAAGCCCAAGAGAAAAACAAAGCCCCCCCCCCTTTTTTTTTTTTTTTTTTTTTTTTTTTTTTTTTGGTTTTGGTTTTGGTTTTGGTTTTGGTTTTGTGGGGAAAACGCAATTGTTCGGAGTAAGTACTTTGTTTTAATTACCACCTTTTTCTTTGGTGGTAGGGACATCTGATGTAAACAAAAAGACCAAAAAAAAAAGGGAACATGAAGTCCCATAACTAGAGTATGTGACTAGTGAAGTTATTCTGCTGATACTGAGTTTATCTATCTGAACAAATCTTAAATTTGTCTTTATAGAAACCAGTCATGATTGAAAAACTTGCTAAATACCAGACACTTGTGAGTTTAGAAGATGACTCAGCTGGAGATGGTGTTGTGCCTATGGTGCAAAGCTTTGTACCATACAAAATATTCCATGTGCATGTAGTTGATAGCTGAGTTAACAGACAACTGAGCCTTGTGACTTCTTTAAAAGAAATGGAAGAAGTTCACCCTATCCTGACTTCCTGTGGGTTTGGGAAGCACTGGGTCAAAATACCTTGGATCTTTGCTGAGGTTTGGGGTTTTAGTTTCTCTAGCACTGGTGGGGGCTCTGTGTAGCACACTGTACTCTGCAGGCCCTGTCTTAATATATGGATGCCATATAGCACATCCAGGCTGTTACACAGATTGAGGTGCTGCCTTGCTGCTCCTGCTTGGCTCAGTTCTGGATCCCAGGCATCCCTCTCCTTCCAGTCCTCCTCTGCAGCTGCCTTTTTTTATCCTTGTCTAAAAATCCATGTAGCCATTTGCTCTTAACTTCTTCTTTGTCATTCCTGCACTCTGCCATCCCTGGTCTGTCCCCTTAAGTAAATGACTTAAATATCACTGTACTCAATATAAGGGAGCAAGTCTTCTTATCTGCCTCTGCACTGACACTTGGACTTTTTCTTGGGGGGAAAAAACCCTACGTTTCAGGTAACTTACAAATCTTACAGGCGAGTACAGCTCATTACCTTTGTGAGATTTGTCTTGTGCCCTGATGTGTTGATGGCTCCTGCAGCTTTGAAATGTGTGTGCACTGGTCTGTTTTCCCTTTGCTTTTCCTAGACTCCTCCAATAGTCGCAGTCCTCCTCTAGAGATGCTCAGTTTGCAGCTGCCCCAGTTTTCATTTCCTCCTGACTTTCCCTTTGCTTTCCTTTCTTTCCCTCACTGTGTATTTCATGCTTCAGTCAGTCTTCCTGCAAGCATTAGGTTTCTACTTGGTTAAGTCTCAGTTCAGCAATTCAGTCCAGCCAAGATCCCACTTTCTAGAGTAACCTCTATGAGGCAATTCTGCCCTTCTAGTCCAGTTTAACATAAAGGTAAAGACACCAAGTAAGTCAGGAGATTACTTTGAATAAATGACACAGGCAGATACGGTTGGAGTGGCTGGAAAATTAGCATGGTTTGGTTAGTTCAAGTCAAAGGGAGCCATGGAAAAGTTATTTCACTTCTGTTTGCTTCCTCAGAAGGACTACAGGGAAGTGACACAGAAAACAGCAAGATAGCAGGAGGTGATGTAAAATCTAACAGCTTTATGGACTTAGGGAGCGCCAGTACAAATATCCTGACATCTGTTGTGTCAGGTACTGGTGTTGGGAAAGTCACTGTGTGGTGGCAACCTCCTGCTGTGTGAAAAGCAGCCCACAGGTTTAGGGCTTGGTTAAAAATAAGTGCTGTAAGAGGTGTGCAGCCAGAATGTGCCCATGGGAAGGGTCCAGGGAGAAGAGGTTCATCCCTGGAGCGAGCTGGTGGTGTGGAAGTGTTCGGTACAAGGCTGATAAGCACAGCAGGTCACATAACTGAGGAAAACATAGTGAGAGTTGTGCTTCTCTGCCAGCCATAGGAGAGAAGGATTTGTCCTGGATGTTGGGGACGTGAGGGAGAGGAAGAGAAAGGCACTGGTGAAGAGTTATGCCCATCACCACCCACTCTTCCAGCTAGCTTTATTTTCAGCATTTTAATGGTACCTGTCTGATTAAAATCTGTTCAAGGTGTTTAAGGCAAACAATTTACTGGGAGCCATCCACTGGGTAGCAAAACACCAGTGTTCATCTCTTTTTTGTGTGTGTAAAGGTCACTTCTCTCTGTGTGCAGAGATCAGCTTTTTATTTCAGATGAATCATTTTAAGGCCAAATACTGTAGAAAAGAGTGCAACCACAAGCAGTAAAGTGGTGCTGGAGCTTTCCAGTGTCACTGCTCTGCAGTTAATAGGGGTGACTTGGCTATCCACTGCTCTTAGCATGTTGTTTCCTGACAGGTGGGAGGAAGCTGAAGTGTATGCTCAGTTATTCAGGTGCCAAAGTACATAAACTCCTCTGCATCTTGTAAAAAAATGGCTTGAAATTACACTGACACAGGCAGCTGCTTCACTTAGAGGTCTTAAGTAAATGGAATAAAATCAGATTTCAGGGTGTGGCTGGTGGTTACTGAAATAATTTCAGAGGGGTGGTATACAGCAGTGTATTCTTCACACACACAAACTCATGTCTGTACAGAAGTCCCTGGGCTTGTTTGGCTTTCAGGTGTGCTTTTTTTCTTGATGGATGTCACCCAAAGGACAAAGGGAGTGCTGCTCCTTTCAGTGAGCTCCTGACAGAGCACTGCTAAAAACACCAGCTGTTCAGGTAAAGCTCATTTTGGTAGTGCACTCTGGTTTTAGGGGTTATCAAATAACTTCCTGTATATTTTGTAGGGTTAAGGTCTTGGTTTTATATGCAAAACTTCTCATTTGTCCACATATGTTGTTTTTAGAAGATATTTATCTATGATTATGGAAAATTGCTGACATCTAAAAAAGCAGCTCAGTAGTGCAGTACAGAGGGGTGAGATGTTTACACTTTGTCCAGCCATGATCTGTTCAAGGTTGGGTGTTCCCTAAATCAGTTTTTGGAAGACTGCTTGTCATTGGGGCTATAGACAATCAGCTGCTTTGCAGATGTCTTTGACCAGGCCCTGTGCAATGCAGTCTGAAATCAGATTCAATCAACCCCCTGGCATAAGGGGCAATGGACATTGAGTGCTGTGAGCCAAATTCCTTTGTCATCATGTCCAAATAAGAGAAATGGAAGTGGAATGATCAACTTCCAGTGCACTCTTTGGAGATGTTACTGCTTTTAATGGGATTCTTTGAGGGTTTTCCCCTGCCATGTGTGATGCCACTTGCTCAGTTAACTCCTCAGTCTTCCTTTTATACTGGTACCTGAGGGTGAAGGAAAGAGCCTAGACTCCATAATTAAGCTTATTGAGGAATGCGTTGTTGAAGTCTCGTGGGTCTGGCTCATTGCCTGCATAACAATGCTGAAATCCCAGTGTGGAAATCTGTAAATTGTATTGGTACCTCCCTGAAATTACCATCTTGTTCCCTCTTTGCTATTCCACTTGATTTCTTGGTGTGCTGCAGGACACTGCTAATCATCAACACTCCTTCCCTTGCCCAGTTTTAGGAATCAGGATGAGAGTGGCTGAGTCACGGTGTGTTTTGGTGACCCTGGGTGATGCTCTATCCATAGTGGACACATGGATTCTGACCAGGACATGCTCTCCTGTCTCAGACTGCTAACAACTCAAGCATAATCCTGAAGTAGTTTTAAAACTGCTTGAGAAAGTCCTGGTAGATGTAATACTTGGGATTTAAAGTACTGTTATATACTTAATGGGAATGGCTTATGGTTTTGTTGGTTTTTTTTTTGGGTTTTTTTTTTTTTTAGGAGTGGGAAATACTTTGGTACTAAGGCAAAGTATGAAGTAGTGAAAATACAGTTGTAGTGAGCTTGAGTGTCCCAGCCTGTTTCACTTGGCCAACTAAAGCTTTGTGCTTCATTACTATTCCATCTTTTGTAGTAGCAGTAGTGAATTTATTTTTTGTTTTTACCTTTTGCTTAGATTCATCTCTTCTAAGTAAATGAAGAAAGTGACTATGAAGGCACAGCATCTGCCTTCTGTTTTCATCAATGAAGAGAAGTTCATTACCAGGTAAATTATTAAAACCCAGCATAATTAATGACTTTGCTGCTTTCTTTCAAGTTATTCCACATTTATTCCTTGACAGGGGAATCCTACAGGATGCTGAGTCTGTAGCAACAGCAATCCATACCACTTAGTTTAACCTGTCTACAGAACAGAGATGGCCTTTACATGGAATTAAAAGGATAGAGAATTAAGCCTTTGGCTCTGCAGTTTTTGTTCTGTAAGGAGAACAGCCCTTCTACAGGATTCTGAAATAAAATTACAAGTTAGGGAAGAAGACCTTCCTGTCTTGGAAATCTGTTGGAACTGACCAATTGTAAGTTCCAGAGCTGAGCTCTGCTTTGTCTGCAGCTTGGAGTTTGGCAGCCCTGGATTGGCAGGGTGTCTGCAAGAAAGACTTTTGGGCTGCTATCTCTCTTCTGTGGTCAGAGGAAGTGACCTACTA
>WEIU01022011.1:52258-65380 GCA_013389925.1 Aegithalos caudatus
GCTTTTCTACAGTCAGTCTCCCTGGGAGGAATTTTTCCTCCTGCTGCCCCAAACTCTGAGCCACCTGGCACTTAGCTCCATCCCTTTTCTTACAGGATTGTTTTTCCCCTGTTGACAAGAGCACAGGAGCTGGAAGAAGGGCCTCCCTTCTCTCTTAATTTCCATAGCTCTTGCTCTTCCCAAGGGAAAGAAACTACCTGTAGACTCAGCCTGGGATGGGGTCTGCAATGGAATTTATTGTGCTGCAGTAGAGATTTGTTCCTGAATCCTGATATTTTTCCTATGTGGCCTAAGCAATGCTGTCTTCTCCCTTTTCAAGGAAGGGTGTCAGGGCTTTGCCCAGAGCACACAGGCAGCAGATGCATCACTCCCTTTCTCTTCAAAAGTGGTTCTCTTTATATTTATGCTAATTTGGGATGCAGTGCTTTTGTGTCAGAGGTAATTAATTTGCGTGAACTTGGCATCCAAAGGTGTTTGGAAATGTACCAATTGAACCAGTGTCTCTGGGGCTTTATTCCCCTGATACTTGCCTGTTCATGTGATGAAATGTGCATCCCAGTTGAGACCTTTCTGCATGACAGCCACAGTTTAAACTTCCTTTGCCTTGCAAAAAGGGAAATAAGTGTTTCAAGAACCACAGACATTCCATATGCACTCAGGCTTGCTTCCAGTGCAATTTCCATACTGTCATCCCTCATCTATACCTTGAATCTGCTGTTACACTACTTCTCTTCCAGTTCTATCCTGTGAATCTTGCTGATGGGGCAAGCTTGCTGTTTGGGAATTGCACAATGGCTGGAGGAAAAGGCTGACCAAAGCTTGTGGGATGATTTGGCTGGCTGAGCTGCTGCTTCTCCAGCAGAACTGCCATAAATATTCACAGAATGTGTGTAGGGCTCGGGCAGGAGAGGGCACAGGTGAGCTGTCCTGGCTTAGTGTTTCCAGAGAGCCAGCCTGGGCTCTGTTGTGGTTTACCACTGAGGCACCTGATCTTGCAGCTCCTTTGTATCCTGCTTTTGCTGCAGAAGAAAGTGGTGAATCTGCAGGGCACGTTATGTTTTTGGGGTGAGTTGTTCTGCCAGTTACGTGGCTTTGGTTTCTGTTAGTGGCTGCGTTTGGCTGTTGTCACAAAGCTGCTTGCAACAGCTGCTGATTTTCCAGACACCAAACTCAGCAGAGATGGCATCTGTCTCTAGATGAGGGCAGTAGGAAGATGTGTTACAGTAAGACTACTTCTAGAACTAGGCTGGTGCACATATTCCCTTCTGGGGCAAAAAGCAGAGAAATTGTTTTTTTCTCTTACCTTTCTACTACACAAGGACAAACAAGTCAGAGTGTGCTGCTGTTAATCTCTCCCTCAGGGCTTTTCTAATTGCTTGTGTAGCTTGTCACTGTTGGTTGCACTAATGCAAGGCTGAAACCTGAAAGATTTACTTATGCAAACTTCTGAGGAAGGTAATGGCAAATTTTTTCTAGACAAGGCAAGAAACTGTGTGAAAGTCTTGAGAGCTGGCTCTGAGAAAAAGAATCTGCTTCAGGGATGACCCTTACCAGACCACTTACTGCTGTTAGTCTGTGATTTTATTTGCCTTTGCAGTCAACACAGACTAAGAGTAATAGGTAGGCCTCAGAGTGTGACCCAAGTCCCTTAGGTATTTCTAATCCATCTTCAGGGAGCTCAGCTTCCCAACTTCCTACTTGGAAAAAGACCCGTGAAATAACAGCTGTCAATAAAACTACTGCCAAATGCTGTGAAATACAAAGAGACTTGAGTTTGAAGTGCCCCATGAGCAGGATCAGCAGGTCTGTCACAGTATCTGTCAGACAGAACTGCCTATCTCCTACTTGCCTGATAATCATGAATTGCATCTGGAGCCTGCCTGTGTACGGGGCCAAGGCGTGCTTGATCTTGCTTACCTGTACCCAGCATGATCAGAACTGGGCTTGTATCTGATTCTTATCCAAATCTCTTTGCATTCCCTTCTGGTGGGATGACCTGGATGCGGGTCCCTCACAGCTCAGCAGACACAAAGAACCTGTAATGAGCTATTTCAGCTCAAAGAAGAGGTTTTGCCACCAGTGTTCTGAGGATTTAAGGCCAAAGAAAGTTGAAGTAAATGTTGAAAATCCTTGTTTAGAATCCATAAAGCTAGTTAAAAATATTTTTGTGTGTGGAATTGCAGTAATGTGAAGTAAATAATTTACATCCACAGAGTTAGCAGGGAATGCAGTGAACCTTGAGTTTAGGGATGCAGCCCTTGTCCTCACGTTACCTGCTAGGTAGAAGGCTGGTTGATCTTTTCCCTACTCACCATGGGAAAAGGCTCTCTAAAGCAACAGGACACTGTGCTGTTAATATTAAGTGGAGAGGGGAGAGATGGGTATGCCAGGGAAGGCTTTCCATGTTCATGCTTTGCATGGCCCTCTGTCCCAAGCACAGCCTGGACATGTTACCTGCTCTCCTGGTTCCTGGTTCCTCCCTGGTGTTTGGGCAGCTGGGTCCAGGGGAAGGCCACGTTCCTGGGTCCTGTCCCCATGTTGAGCTGTCAGTTCCTCTGGGGCACCTCTATTTAAAACTGGTGGAGGAGTTGAAATAGTGTTTCTGATGGTACATGAGTTCTGAATAGCTTCAGCAGCTCTCCGAGGAACGTGTGGTGCAGAGTTTGCAGGTGCTGTGTGTGTTCCATCTGTGGGCCCTACTGTTCCAACAGCTCACACAAACATGGAAATAACAGGCACTATTTGGAAACAAACCTGGTGTCTTCACACATCACTGCAAGGCAGGACGTGGAACCACCGTAATCATTAGTCCATAAGGAAGAATTTGTACACTTCCATGCAGTTGTTCCCCATGGTTAGCCACCTCTGCTGGTGGGAATTGCTTGCTTGAATTACAGTCTGAGTCATCTTTAAATGGTGTGGGGAAGAGTTTTTCATTCCCAATGGCCTTGAAATACATTTCAATTAATTCTGTCATTGTTCAGGCCTGCATAGACTGAGCTGCAGCTGGCTTTTTGTCTCTGTGACTCCTTGCTTGTTTGCAGAGGTTCTCTTTATCTTCCTTCCTTTCTCCTCTCAGCAAAGACGTGGTGCAAATCCGTTCTGTTTCAAGCAGAGGGAAATAGGAATGTTAGACATCCTGTAGGTGTTTGGAGATAAGAAAAATACCTGCAGCAGTATTAAAACTGAATGGGAGCCATCATGCACTTGGGAAAACCAAGTGTAGCCTAGTCCAAGTAACCTGCAGCACTGGTGCATGGGGATGTTGTTCTGTTTGCTTTGTCCTCGTGACTGCTGCAGAGGTGCAAAGTATGAGCTGTTCTGGGGCAGTGTTATTAAGGTCATGTGGGGCTGACTAATTAATTTCCTCTGGGTCTTTAAAGAAGCAACTTATGAGCAACCCAGTAACTTGAAAAAACTTTACTCTCAGAAAATGATGCATGGATCATGAATAAACCTATACAAGGACAATGTGGGTAGCACAGTTATGAGGTGTTACCCTGCCACATGCCACCTGCATTTTACAGACATGTTAAAAGATATTTTTTCATTGTGATCTTTATTCTAGAGAGCAGCTGAGGTCTCTTCTGAAGAATTATAACTCTTACTATTCGGATCAAGAGAATCTGCAGCTGACATATAATCGGGTAAGGATTCAGGGGTGAGAAACTCCCTAATCTGGACATCACAAATTAGTGCTCTCTTTTCCTCATAGCACTGAACTCCAGCACTTGCTGTGGTGTTTTTATTGCATGACATATTTCATCTAATATAATAAACCTGAACTGATCAGGTCAGCCTCCAGCTTTGGCTGTTTTGGAAATTGCATGAAACTGAGGGTAAATATTCTCCAAGTAATCTGTTCCAGGGCTGTGTCAGCCTCAGTGATTTCGTTGTATTCCTGTTACTTTGTGGGGAGATAGATTATTATTAGTTGACTATTTTTACTCTGTTATTATGCAGCACTAAGTATTTCACTGTTTTTCTCCAGCAAGAAGGAAGCACACCATTCATTGAAGGAATCCTCTCAATATTCTGGGGAGTGCGACATCCTATCCGATTAAAAATTCAGGATGAGAAGCAGATACCCTCTTTTGTAACCCTGAAGTCAACAGAGAATGTGGGCTTTTTCCCTAGTAGAAGGTAAGGTATGAATTTCCCTAAGGAGGCTAGCATTGCAAGGCAGCTCATGTTGTGGCTTCAATGGATATGGCTGGCTGTACCAGTTATCCCAAATTCCCCAAAAGCTGTGGTGGTTGCTGGACAGCAGAGCCTTTTAACAGCTTCTGCTGGGCAGAAAGGTGTGTGTTTGTAGGATCTGTGTTTGGCCCTCAGAGGAGCTGGAGGAGGCTGCTCTTTTTGATGGGAACTGGCTGTTCCTATACAAGGACTGGGAAATTGATGTATGTAAAAGTATCAGAAAAGATCCAAACAAACCCTACCTGTTTCCACGTGCAGCTGGTACTGGTAACCCCTAAAAGGCCTCATGTTGGTGCACATGCTAGAGCATGAAGCCAAAATCTGGTAGTGCTGAAGGATTGTCTGTCCCAGCTTACATTCCCAGGTGTGTGTGAGGTGTGGAACCACTGCTGCTCAGGTGAAGTTGAAGTCAGGGAATGAATACTGGCTTTGTCTGTGCAAAATTTAGTGTAAAAACCCCTTAAAATGACACAGACCAGCTGTTCCAGCTGCTGCCAGTGACATTTTATATCCCAGTGTGTGTGTGTTACATACCCAGCTGACCTAGGTACTCAGTGTACTTTTTCTTTGTTTTGGACACTGTTTTTCCCGAGACTTGGTTGGTGAATTTGATGAGCTGAATCTGAGTTTTGTAATACAGAGGCAGAGCCAATGTTCACCCTGAATGACTGACTCCCTGATAAATTGTGTACTGCAGTTTGTTTTTCTAATTACTTACTGTCTTAGATTGCATGTAGAATGTGTTGGAAGCAGGGATTTAATTCTGCCACCTTTGCAGCTGTGGAGTTCCAGTAAAGTCTTCTTCCCTGTCTCTGGCTGTTGAAATTCAGGGATGAATTTTGACAGGAGTAACTAGGAAAGAACCTGAACTTTAGGCAAATCTGGCTCTCATTTACCTTGACCAGGTCTTCTGGTGTGGGGTGCACGTGGCCTGCAGGGGAGTTTTTAAAATACTTCTCACTGGTGGAAATCTGTATCCTAAAGTAAACATTAATTCATGATCCCAGAAACGTGGGGCTGCCCTGACATGCTTGAAGGTATGCAGAGCAGCTTGGCTGTCTGATCTTGAATGAACTTGGTAAATGTGTGGAACACAACCAAGATCTTGTTTGGTGTGTAAATTGGGGATAGCTGAATATTGTTGGGATCATATATATATATATATACACATGGAATTAATTTTGAATATTGGGCTACAGATTCATTTATTCTCAGTCAGAGCAGCAACTGGCTGAAGACCTTATGCTGAAGAGCTTAGGCAATGATTTATGGAAACACTGACGTGGATATAGTTTTTCTGAAAGGCTGGATGGAACTTCCTGGTCTCACACACAGCTGGTTTGGACAGCACAGGGGCCTGTGTGTAATTTAACCTGTGTAACAGAACTGTCTTCTGTAACTATTAAACAACTATATATGTGTTTTGTGTGCCTGCCCAATAGTCTGACTGTGATTAATCCAGAGTGTTGCTGTAAAACAAATCAGGAATTACTGCAAGTTGTTTTAACTAGTGTCCTGGTTGATGTTCAACAGGTTCTGAATTGGATGTGTTAACATTTGGGATCCCTAGTTGTACCATATTTTAATACCTGATTTTATTATGACTTAAACTAAAATGACCATGCTGAAGTCTGTAAATTGAGCAGGGATAGGAATGTATAACATGACCCCTGGCCACAAGATAAGCTGAAATCACTGAGTTAATGAGGAGCAGTCAATGATAACAACATGTTTGGTCTTTCAGGGGATTGACTCGCTGGGGAGAATTTGATGACCTCCATCACATTAGTGGGGATACACTGAAATCTGCTGAGGAGCTGCCAGACCTGGAGCAAAGTTAGTATTGGTGCTCTCGTGTTTACAAAAAGTTCTGTGTTCTATGACAGTGCAAAGGGAATCTCACACATCAGGCCTTGCCTGCCAGTGAAGGGAAATCTCTTTGCTCTGTGTAACATGTTCTGCAAGCTGGGGGAACACTGACCTAGGGCTGATTAGGGCCAACAGTGCTGTGCAGGTGACTTGGTGAACAGCCAGTGGCCATGGGCTGTGCTTTTATCAAAGAAATCACTCCCAAGGGAACGAAACAGCAAACTACAACCAAACTACAGCCTATTCCTCATTGTATGCCTGTGCCTTGTTCCTTTCCTGCTCCACCCTCTCCCCCCAAATGATAAATAGTAAATAAAGCCCTTCACCGAGAGCCTCCTCCCTCTGGGTGTGCTGGCAGGGAGTGCTGAGCAGCTGCACACGGTGTGTGGCTTTATTCTGTCCAGGTTATCCAAGTTACACAGAGAGCCACACGCTCAAGTCCAGGAGGGAGCAGGAGCTCGACTGTGCCACCCTGCCCCGCACCAGCAGCGATGCCACGGCCGTGCGCAGGAGGACCAAGCTCCCCACGATAACCAGGACAGAAGTAGAAACCCACAGGTTTTCAATCAATGGCCACTTCTACAACCACGAGGTAGGAAATTTTAGGCTTGGCTTTGTCACCTGAGGGACGGGGAACCCTGTCCCGGTGAGTTTTGCCTTACGCTCACGCTGCGGTGCGACCGTTCTTGTCCCCAGACGTCCGTTTTCACTCCGGCTTTTGGATCGGAAACCAAAATAAGAATCAACAGCCAGATGAGAACCAGACATGTGATAGAACAGTTGCTTCGTAAGTTTAAGGTAATTCTGCCGGCAGGAGGAAGTGTGGCTGTGTTCTGGAAATGTTCATTCCAATGTGCACTCCAGCACTGCGGTAAAGATGGGGAATAACTGAGCGGGGGGGATAATGCGTGGAGTAGAATGTAAAAAAAACCCCACGTGGGCAATTTTAAATGCATGGGTTGGGTTTATTTGATTAGTGTCTCATAACCCTCGGAGGCCAGAAAAGTTACACTGGGCGCATGGCGTGAGGCAGTCGGAGAACTGCGGAGCCGCTTCCGTGAACTCCGCGCTCCCGGCATTCCCAGGGCATTGTCCGTGGCGGTGCTGCCCTCCCGCGGACAGCGCCGGGAACTGCGGCTTGCGTGAAACACCGCAACTGGCGCCGGTGTCTGGGATGTGCTTTCTCTTAGAGCCAGGCACAGGGAAAGATGCAGAAAGTTAGAGCTAAAAGTACTGCTCGAGGTCAGTGCCATACTGTCTGGAACTAGTTTTTTTTCCCCCCTTGGATTTTCCTTGTAACCATCTCCCGCCAGCAATGTTGTATGTGGTCAGAAGTAGCTTTGCCCTTACTGCTGCATATTTCTCAAACATCTTGATTTTGCTTGGCTGCTTAGGTTTAATTTATACTTTAATGGTCTTAAACTTACCATTTGACAAACTTCCCATTGAACTTTATTGCAGAATTACTTCATGTAGTTAGTAAGACTTGGGAGTGTCTTGGAAGGGAAACTTAACTTCTAGGAGTAATAAGGAAGGGAATTACAGAGCAGGGTGGAAAAGTTGTAGGGAATAAATGGCAAAGTAAGTATTCAAAAGTTCTGCTGTTTTCTTAATGTGGCTGTCAGGCACCAGGATAGGTGGCAGGGGTTTACCTTGATGGCAACATAATAGCAATCTACTTGTGATGGGAGAAGTAAGCTATATGAAGTAGTTAAGGATGCTGCAAGGAAACCAGGCAGGAAAGATCTGGGATTAAGTGTGTCACTGATTTGGGCAGCATGGGAATGCAAGGGTTAGGGCTGGCACAGGGACAGTGAACATGGCAGCACCGCTTTCTGTCTTATGGAGGTCCAGTATCTTTGAACTCTTCTACAGACTGGATCCCTGTCCCAGACTTTGATCCGGATCTCTGAGCTGATACACACAGGGAAAACGTGCTGAGAGGGAAGTGCTGGGAAGATCTGTGAGTCTGAATGGATTTCTTTTTTTTTCACAGATAGAAAACAGCCCCCATGAATTTGCACTTTACGTTATCCATGCATCGGGAGGTAAGCCAGCCACTGCTGCCTGATCACTTTGTCTCTAATCTCTGTGTGTGTGTGGAATGTATCCCTTGGAGTAACAGGGCTTGTTCCAGGCCTCTCTCCTTGTTTGTGCACTCTGTGTGTGGTGTGGTATTTTGCCTTCTCAGGGACCCTTCAGAGATGTCTCCTCTGGAGAGAAAAAGCTGAATAATTGTATTGTGGGCCCTTTGGGTTGCATATGCTAAATTCAAAGTACTTATTCAGTGGAAAAGGTTTACTTCCATAGCAGTTTACGCTTTCAGGAAAAGGGAGATTTTGTCTTTATTAATGGGAACACCTGAAAGAATAGGAGGGAACTGTGGAAGAAGGTACTATGAAAGGCACAATATTAGCAATCTGTTAGATACCTGGTAATTACACTTGAGTCAGTATGGGATCTCTGTCAGGAAAAAAGGCACATGACTGCAGGCATCCCTGTGGGATGTTCCATGTTTTATGACATTGCTTATAAATTCCAGAAAAGAAGCAGTTGAGGAGTGGAGATGTTCCCTTGCTGCACAGGCTGCTGCAGGGGCCCTCTGAGAAGATTGCCAAGTTCTTTCTCATGGATGGGGACGTGGAAGAGATCAGCAGTGATGTATGTATAGCCTCACTTCTTACAGTTCATGGAATTTTTTCTCAATGACCATAGTTAGTGGTGGTATTCTTGTCTTCTTGTTAGGTCGCTCAGTACCTTTCATTTCATCTTCCCTTTTTGGAATCAATTCTGCACAGAATAAATGAGGAAGAGGAGCAGGAGATTCAACAGACAATTGCAAGGTAAACAGACCTAAAATGAGGTGTCACAGAGTCCAGGGCAATCTGTACAATTGCGGCCTGGCTCATGAGGAGAACATAGGGATGTAGCAGAGTGCAGGTAGAAAGAACACTGTGGTGGGAAGGTTGAAGGGACTGGGAGGGTTTATAATCCTTTCCCTATCCTGTTGCTCTTAAAGATTCCAGAATTACTGGGCTACACACAGAGTAGGGTCTTCAGAAAATTTGGACCCTCAGGGTAATAACTCCTCTTTTTTTTTGTTTGCTGTTGGCTTTCTGAGCCTTTGACCAGTTCCTCAGTTTGTACTTGCTGCTGTGTAAGTTTCCCTCAGAAAGAACAAATGCAGTACACACATGGTATTGTTTTGGTTCTGCAGCATTTAAGCAATGTCAGTGCTAGATATGGCACTGTAAAACTTGAGGTGAATGACAGGAATCCCCCTGGCAGCAGCCCAAAATTCCCCACAGGTAGAAGCCAGAGGGGCTCCTATATTTGTGAGTCCTGAGTCCAAGAGCACTAAGAGGCTACAGCAGCCATAAATCTGTTACTGGATGATGGGCTGATAATCACGTGGAATCAAAGTGTCCAGAAAATGTTTAGAAAACACCAAACCAAGGAGTTTTTGTTGCCATTTAACCCATTGGAATTTGGGTTGAAAGCTTGCAGAGGTTATTGAAATGCATTCTCCCTCTCAGGTACGTGAGAGAGAGGAGACTGATACAGCAGCACCTTCACAGCCGAAGTGTTAAAAAAACAGAGACCACGGTCTGATGGGATGGGATCACCTGGGAATGGCCCCTCCTGAGTGCCTGGGCTGCTGAAGGGCAGTCCTTGCTGGGCTGGGACTGAGCAGTGCCTCACCCTTGAGAGCACAAAGTGGGGAAGTCTCTCTCCTTCACCCTTAAACAACTGCAGCTGCTGGGCTGCAGGCTGGAATCACCTCAGGAGAGGCAATGCATTGCCCAGACAACTGGATCTGATTGGGAACTTAGGCAAAAAAATCCCCTGAAAGGCCCAAGGCTTTAAATCCTGCTGATGTGTATGACCTGCTACCAAGAGGCTGGCGTAGAAAAATACTGCAGTGACCAATGTGCTGGTGGAAAATATGCAAATTGGGAATATGGTTATGCCTCTGTTAGAGAAATATTAGCATTAATATATTAGCAGAAAGCTTTTCAGTAGAGCCAAGTGGCAGAAGATATTTGTGTATTTAAGACTGCAGGTAGAATTTTCATTTAAGTTATAGAATATCCACGCAAGATGCCTGAAATCCACTGGCTTCAGGCTGGTGGATGCTGAAATTGCTTAAGCCTTGAGCTACTGTTAGAAAAACTTAACTGGAAACCCTCCCACTTAAGAACTGCTCAGCTCTTAGCAATGACAGGGAATTTATGGCTGAAATACCTCGTGAACTGCAAAATAAGGACTGACTAAACACTGTTGGGTCCTGAAAGGCATCTCAGTGGGTTTTGTAGTTGGAATAAATGATGGTGTTCCCTTCCTGTGTTTTCTGTTTGAAAGGGAATTGAGAAGTGCTCAGTGAGAAGGTCATGAGTTACAGCCACAGAGGGCTGGGCTCCTGGCCTCCCCAGGGATGCAGTTTGGGTCCAGCCCAGCCCCACACAGGGCACAGCTCCCGACTGTCAGATCCTTCCTGGCTGAGCTGTGTTGAATGTTAGAGCTCAAATACAGAGATGTAAATAAAATAAATCTGTGCACAGTCCATTGTCCTCCTGCAGTAGTTGGCTGTTTTTACTTGGAATCTGTGTCTTACCTCAGCTGCCTTTGTCTTGTGCAGGTAACAAACACTGGTGAGGGAGGAAAGGAATATGCAGAACATGTTGCCTAGAAATTGTGTGGAGTAAATAAAATTGTAAAGCTTGACACTGCCCAAAATCATGTTACTGGGATGTGAATTCAGAAAGTAAAGGTCAAGGTGCTGATTGAAGCTCCTTGGGTTGGAGCAAGTGTGTTACTTCAAAGTACAGTTTATAATCCTGCCTAGGAAAATGGTTAGGGACAAGGGAGTACAGAGGGCAGGAATAAAAGAATAATTCACAGTTAAGAGGTAGGAATTGAATGACAGTTTCCTTCCAGCTGTAAATGAAAGTTCCTTGAAGCAGCAGGGCGTGCCTCCAGGTGGAAGTATTGGAATATTCAATAATTTCTTGTGCAGCCCATATGGAAAAGAGGTGTTTCCAAGCAGGTTCTCCAATTCCTGCTGTACGTCCACTCTTCCTAAAGTAAGCCATTTTTGCCACCATCTGATGTTTAAGACTTGAGTCCTTTTCATTTCTCTTGTCTTGCTGAATTGGGACTGAAAACTGCAGGAAGACAGGTCTGGGATAGGACACAGACCTGATGCTGTTGGCCAGGATTTTAGGGTGAGTGAAATCACGCTGTGACTGTTGGCTCTGTGAGTTCTCTGTGAGTGCTGTGCTGTCTAAATGAACCATTTCTGACAAATACAGACAAGGGCAGGGGAAGAATTTATTCCAAAGTGTGATGGGACATTCAAGGAAACACAGCAAGGATACACAGGTGACTGAGGAAGTGGGAGTCACTCCAGTTTGGACCCAAAGCCATTAATCACAGAAACAGTGGTTACAGTCTACATCTTACCTGAATTTGTATATTTCCCTGCTGGCCAGGTGCTTCAGCAGTCACTGTCCTGTCCTTTCTGTGACATTTTACTTTTTTTTTTTTTTTCTTTCTCACCTCGTTTGAGGTGCCCAAGGTAATCTCTCTCTGTTTAAAGGCAATGTTACAAGCCAGAGCAGCCCATATTTGGTGAGTTCACACATTGTAGTTCAAGGCCAGCATTACAAAAACAATTATTCAGTGATTGAAAAGTAATTTACAAGTGGCTACAGGCAGAATTTCTCTAATTTCATCTCATTTGCACTTAGACTCCATAAGCTTAGGATTTAAAATACCTTTGTTTCAGTCTGTAGCTATTCAGAATAATAAAATAACTTTGTATACTTGAAGATGATGGCCACAGCCAAACCCTGAATTTCCATCACTTAGGTTATTGTTTCAGTGGATTTCCTTACAGGGATCCAGTCTCTCTCTGAACCAAATGAGGCTTTTTGCCACTTGGTTTGATTTAAATGCTCCTTGTGCCATTTGTGTCACCTGTCCAACAAGGACCTTCCCATGAGCTATGCTTGCAGCTCCTTATGCTGACAGCATTTTCTCACCACTTTTGATGAGTTCTGGACCCTGGAAAAAGGAAAATCTCTGGGAGCAATAGTGTCAGGAGGGTGATTGATGTGCTTATGACACGTTGAGTGAGGTGGCAGCAGCCTATGACCTTGGCAAGGTGTATATAACACTGTGTGCAGAGCACAGGACACATTTATCACTGTGGATGCACATTTGGGTTTTGCTGTTCAGCTGTTGTGGCTTTAGATTTGGTATTGGTCAGAAAAATACTGAAATACAGTTCTGGTAGGAAGAGTCAGTACAATCCTTTGGGGATGTGCTGTTCAGGCATATCCAGAGGTGAAAAATGTTTTATTAATAAGAGGGAATTCTTTCTGTTCTATCGTTTTAAGCCAAGATTTGGAAAAAAAAAAACAAAACAAAGCTTATGGGTCAGGGATGGTTTGTTGAAGTTAAGGAATACAGTAAAGAGAGGGACATGAGAGAAGCAGGGAAAAGCGGATTCACTGGAGAGTAAAGAGAAGCCAAAGCAGTTTGGGGGTGTGAAGTTCACCGGGCTGAAACAGCACAGGGNCGGGAAAGCGGCGGCTCCCTCACGTTCAACACCGGGCTCCCCTCACGGCTGCCGGAGTCCCCACCCTTTCCTTGGGGCTCCCCNAGGCGCTCATTGATGGTAACAAGGGCAGGAGGCTGGGTTCGGCCGAGCTCGGTTCGGTTCGGCGGAACTCGTGAGGTTCTCCGCTGTTCGGCCGAACTCGGAGCCGCTCGGCTGCGTTCGGCTCCGCGAGGCCAGTGCGTGCGGGGCCGAGGAGCTGCGCGGGAAAGCGGCGGCTCCCTCACGTTCAACACCGGGCTCCCCTCACGGCTGCCGGAGTCCCCACCCTTTCCTTGGGGCTCCCCCGCTGCCGGACGAAGGGATCGCCGGGGCCATGGGCTGTCAGCTTCCCCGAGGAGCGGCCGGCAGCGGGGACACCGCTGCTGCGTTCAGGGCGCCGGGACGGAGAGCGGCGGGAGCGCGGCCTTCGCCTCGCCCGGGGAAGCACC
>WEIU01022013.1:20154-31840 GCA_013389925.1 Aegithalos caudatus
GTCTATTTCATTTTGTGATGATAACACAGACTTGGCATTGCTGTTTTTCCTCAAGATCAGAAAGAACATCCTACGTATTTTGTGGATTTCACTGTGTTTGGTTTCTTAAGGTTAGAAGTTAAAAGGTGGAAAGCTGGTGTTCACCATAGCAAAAGACTGTTCAGCAGAATAACAGTGTTGCATGTAAATTCAGTCAATTCTAGCTATCTTACAATTCAGTTTTGAACCCTTTTAAACAACTTCTTACCTTTTTTTTAAGTTCTTTGTCCAAATGCAATGTTTGTATGGGATTTTTTGGGAGCGTTTTTGTTCCCCTGGTAATTCTTTGAAGCTGTGGGATGTGGAAATCAGGAGTGCAGCAGAGTGTGCCAAGAGTACATTCCAGCTGCTGGTGACACGTGCCCCAGTATGGAGAGCAGCCTGGAATAGCTCTGTGTATCAGGTGGGCTTGTTATCCCACAGGAGCAGGATCTGAAGCTCCAGAGCAGACTATTCTCACTTTGTTCAGACTGCTGAATTTCTTCTATGGTGGTGTTGACTGGTAACAGTTTAGCCACTCTATTAAACAGGAACAAAGTCTTGCCAGTCGTGCTTGGAGTTCATGCAGTAGTTAGGGACTAGAATAGATTGCCTAGGATTGTGGTGTAATCTAGATCATAATCTCTGAATTACAACACAATTACAGAGGTAGCCTGGGCAGGGCAAGCAAGTTGAATACATGGTGGGGGAGGGGAATAAAAGTTCTGTTTTCCATGTTATTTAAAGAAAAAGGGATAATGTATTTATGCTTTAAAAAAGTCATGTCCTACTATTTTTCTCTTGTCATCTGTAGTTTTCAATAAAATCCAGATGCAGCAGGCTTTATACTCCTTATAACCCCCAGTGTGATAGTGAGGTAAGGACAGACCATGAAGTCTGAATGTTAACAACAAAAATTTCGTTTCTTTGTCATGCACAGTGAATGATCTTGGAGGTGATTTTAAGGGATATGGAAAAAGCTCCTCAGCTGCTGACAAAGTTGTTGATGAAATCAGAGCAAAAGGAGGGAAAGCAGTACCCAATTATGGTATGTTATTTTTCCAGATAAGTGTAATGCTTTATCTGTAGGAATAGTGGCCATGTTAAATGAAAAGCTGTTGCTGCTTAGTGGAAGACTACTCCCAGCTTACCAATAACATATATTAAACAGGTGTAATATCATGTGGGCTGGGGAAACAGATGCTAAAAGCAAGTACATTAGTTGCTTCTTTTAATTAATATTTGTTTACTAATGCCCTTTTTTCTGGTTTTTTAACATTGAAGTATTAGGTAGCTGCCCATTTGCAGTTTTCAGAGGGAAAATGGGAATGGCTAGTTCTCCCTTGCTTTACTTTGTGTTTTTCTTGTGATGGCAAATGTTGTGCCATTTAGACTTAATGGGTGGGATTTGCTTTAGACCAGATAATAGCTGGATTTGAATTTAGCTTTCACAGGGACTGTATGCAATTTATTTTTCTTAGCTCCATGAAATAGTTGTTAATATCCTGGAAGTGCAGTATATCTGGTTAATTTTATTTGAAAATTTATACTTTTTTCTTACAGATTCCGTGGAAGATGGTGAAAAGCTTGTGAAGACAGCCCTTGAGGCTTTTGGGAGGATAGGTACAGTTGCTTAATTCATGTTGAAACTTGTTTGCAAGTGCAAAGCCATTATAAGCAGTGCAATTAACAACATGTGTATGAAATACATTTTGACAACAGTAGTTCTCACCAACCCTTGATGCCTGTAGTCAGTGAAATCTGAATAAGGGGCTTTCAGCTTTTGATCTGAATGGTCAATTTTTCTGGGTTTTTTGATGTCTTTAGCTGAAATTTAAAGTTCTATATATGATTCTTCTTTTCCTGCCCTTCAGAATTTTGGAACTTCAGTAATGGTTAACAATCTGTCACAAAGCACAGAGTCTATAAAGTGTTATAACTAGCTGTATGGAATTAGCATAAATAATGTTGGTGAAAACAGCATTTCATGTTTTGGAACTTCTTCTGCTTACGTAAGGTCAAAATGCATTAGCAGAAATGAAAAGAGAAAAACCTGAAGTATTTAATCTAACAATTAAAGTTCTTTTTAACCATGTGGTTGCCACTGTTCAAAACTACTTGGTGATTTTAACTCAGGGTTAAATGGATAAAAGTATACATAATCAAGGACAGCAGGAATCTAATTAAATATCTGACAAGAAATTTTTATGATCCCGTGTGTGCCTGATATTTTCTGAGTTTGTAAGATTTTCAGTCTCCCAGTGGCTGATTCTCTTTCCTGAGGGAAAGATTTCTTGAGAGAATTTTCATTCAAGGACAATTAATGTAAATAATCTTTCTCTTAACCATAACATTTCTAAATTCTCATAACAACCCCTCTCCCAGCTGCTGTTTCTGTTATTTAGCCAATGGAGAGAGGTGTCAATTTGATGGAGCAATGATGTGCCTTTTTATTGCAGCATGCCATAAAAAGGCTGGATGATTTGTACAGTTGTGTAGTGGCTAGCATTGCTGCCTCACAAGCTGTTGATCCGGGTTTGATTCCCACTCTAGTAAAAACTAGAAAGACAGTCNGAAATCTTTCCCTCAGGAAAGAGAATCAGCCACTGGGAGACTGAAAATCTTACAAACTCAGAAAATATCAGGCCCATAAACCAGGTGGCTTTATCAGCTTTGTGACTCTGTAGTTCTCTAGTTTTCATTTGGGCTACTGCGATAAGGATGGTGGTGCAAACTGCATAATTGGGACATTCGATTCCTAGGCAGCCAGCACTTGACAGCTATGCCTCCCTTTCAGGCTTTGTCCCACTGAGGTCCCTATAGGGTTGAGACTTGCTGGTCCTAAAGTATTATGTTGTAATTATTGTCCATGGATAGAATTCATTAATCAGGACAAGGAGCTACAAAATACGTGTAATATGATGTATATGTCCAGTGTTCTTGTCTGTATATATTTGGAAGTGGGCAAAAAATAGAAGCAAGCTGTATTTTATCAGTGCATTGAATTAATTTCCTTTTTATTTCAGATATTGTTATAAACAATGCTGGGTGAGTATACTTGAGGGCTTTGTCCTGTTTGAGAGTGGGCTGCCCCTTTTGTCTAAACAAATGTTGATCTTGTGTTTGTTTTGTTTCCTTAATGTTGAATTTTAGTATCCTGAGAGACCGTTCGTTTGTTCGGATAAGTGATGAAGATTGGGGTGAGTTTTTAAAATTACTTCAAAATGTACTTTCTGTGTGAAAGGTGACATGTACATCTCTCCAATGGGAACAAGAAAGAACCGAAGGCAGGGAAACCTTGCCTTTTGCCCTGAAAGTTTAGCGGCAAGCTGCCAACCAGGTCTGTGCTGCAATTCATGGTAGGTGTATGTAGTTCCAAAGGGGAAGAAGGGCTTTTCTTCCCACTCCTAGTTGCCAAATGCAGTAAGAAAAAGAGCCACGTGAATTACACACAATAGTTTTTGTGAGCAGGACATTCCTAGTGCCAGCATTGAGTGGCTGAATACTAAACAGGCTTAAAAGACCCGGAACTAACTGGAGAGGAAAGCAAACTGATGTGCCAGGGGACAGAAGAAAAAGCAAAACTTTCAGTGGGATGGTAGATGGTGATAAGCCAGCAGAGAAGACTTTAACAAAGATAGTCTATCTTCTGTAGCTCTTTTCTGAGTCTGCTTAAGTGCAGGAATTTTGAATGCTTTTGAATTCCGTACGGGAGAGCTCCATCCAAGCGGTGTTGTAGGTGGGCAGCCTCTTCGTGATGAGTGTATGTTCGGGCAAGTACTGAAAAATGGTCTGTCAGGACCAAAAAAAAAAAGCCCATCCTTCTTTTAGTGACAGTTTCAGAGTTTGAAGAGAGTACATTTTTGTCATAAAGAAGAAACATGGTGCATTTCAAGTTGGGAGACAAATTATGGAATTACTAAACTGATGTCAATTTGTTTCTAGATATAATTCACAGAATTCATTTGAGGGGATCATTCCTGGTCACCCGAGCTGCATGGAATCATATGAAAAATCAGAAATTTGGCAGGTAAAAATGTGTCTTCTGTTTTGCATTTTTCGGTAGGGTATAATAGATGCATGCCCAAATAGTGAAGGAGGAGTCTTGCATTCTTTTCTTTCACTTTTTCTGGAGTGAAGCAAAATCACTTCAAATGTCTTTTCAGTTCTCATCTCCCCTTTCCACTTCCTCAGCCAAATGTTTAGAGCATTTTTTTTCTGATATATTTAAATGTATTTTTATGACTCTCCTGAACAGAAGTTGTAACAACGTAAAAATACCATTTCTATTAATGAGGACTGGTAAAATCAGATTTTTTGAGAGTGCAGGGAAATTAGATTTTTTTTTTTTTTTAAATTTTTGTGATTTTATCAAAAATCTTGTCAAAGCACTTATATTAATCTTAACTGTACCCACATGTTGAAAACTTTGTGAGCTGTTTTCTCATCCTGTAACCTAAATAAATAACATTCATTCTCGTCCAGGGAGCTAAACTGCGAGGATAGCGAAGATCTTAAGTCTAGAAGTTTAAAACTAAATTATTTCTTCAAAAACAGCTTAGTTCTACAGTTGCATCCATTTAGGATAATGTTTCCCATGTCTCCTTTCCTGTATTTGCGCAGATAACAGTGGTAGAGAATGCTTCCACACTTTATGGATACACATGTGTCATCTGCAAAATGCCTGCTTTACACAGAGTTTGTAGCTTTCCTTCCTCACATTGAACCAGTACTTGCAACACATCTCTTTACTTAGATTAAAAACATAATATTATTGGCAGTGAGGCAGATTAAAAAAATGGAATATATGTTGATCCCAGCTATGCAGTATATTTACAAGTAGATTCAAACAGAATCTGATAAGGCTTTGTGTTGGTTTTGCATGGCCTGGTTTTTGGTAGCAGGGGGATCACAGAGGTGGCTTCTGTGAGAAGCTGCTGGAAGCTTCCACTGTGTCTGGCAGAGCTAATCTTGGATGTCTCTCAGGATGGACATACTGCTGGCCAAGGCTGGGCCAATTAGAGGTGGTGGTAATGCCTCTGTGATAAAATATTTAAGGACAAAATCAAAACAAAAGGACACACAGTTTTTTCTACCATGAGGAATTGAGAACATGTGAGGGAAAGGACATGGAGACACCAGGGTCATTGGAGAAGGAGGGGCAGGAGGTGCTCCAGGTGCCAGAGCCGAGATCCCTCTGCAGGGGTGGTGAGGACCATGGTGAAGCAGCTGTGCCCCTGCAGCCCTTGGGGATGCACAGGGGATGCAGAGATCCACCTGCAGCCCATGGGGGAGGGGCCCACACTGGAGCAGGTGGATGCCTGGAGGAGGCTGTGATCCAGTGGAAGACGCGGTTGAGACAGGGAGCCCCTGATTCCAAAGATAGAGAGAGCGAGCCCTTGCTTCCAGGCTGGAGCAGTCTGTCTTAGGAGGACTGTGGCATGCTGCGTGGAAGAGACCCATGCTGCAGCAGTTTGGGAGGACTGTCTGCCCATAAGAGGAAGTCACAGCAGTGTTGGCAGGACTGCTTGCTCGTGAGAGTGGACCCATGCCACTCATGGAGAACTGTCTCCCATGGGAGGGACTCCGCAGCCTCACAGGGGAAGGACTCCTCTCTAAGAGCAGTGGAAGAAAGTCTTGACGCACTGACCAAACTATGCCCTATCTCTCTGCACTGTAGGTGGGAAGGAGGGAAGGGTTAAGGGAACAAAAGGGCTTATTTTACTTCTCATTATCCTTCTCTGTCTCTGTTAGTAATAAATTCACTTTGTACATTTAAGTTGAGCCTGTTTTGTCCTTGGAGTATTTTTTCCTGGTCCTTATCTCAATTCATGAACCCTGTGTTAATATTTTTTCTCTTCTCTGTCCAGCTCTGGCAGGGGAGGGTGAGCAAGTAGCTTTTGTGGGTGCCTAGCATTTGGCCAGTGTAAAACCATGACAGGCTTCCTTTAAAAATGAAGGTGTAGACCTATTTCTTTTGAATTGAGATGACCTGCAGCACGATGTTTTCTTGCCTCAAACAGCTGTGAATTGCAGTGGATTTAGAGCTCTTGTGTGAGCAGTTCAGTCACATCCAAAACAATAATGGGGACAGCACAGAGGAAGACCTCAGTTTCCTGTCTTTTGTCATGTATTTAATGCATATTAGAATTCTTTGAAGGTGAATTCTGTGAGAATAGATCTTCAGATATTAACAGGTAGATAATATTAAAGGAAATAATTTTTAGTAAAGTTACTTTCTTCTGAGTGCTGAAACCCTTTATTAGTTGTAAGAATAATACCAACTGAAATGTGGATAGAAATGAAAATAACTCACTTTTCTCTATATGGGACCCTGTGTCACAGAGTATTTTTCCTAGTGCTGCATTATCACATAAAAAGCCTCATGACTCTGTTGGTTTTCTGCTACTCTGTTAATGTGTTAGGATTTGTGAGGTGTTTGCTATCCATCAAACATTAAATAGTTACCTGATTGTTATCAAGACGAACAAATAATCTTTTCTTATTTGCATACTTTGTTTTGTGGAATATGGAGACTATAATGCCAAAACTGGAAAGTGCTGTGGTGTAGAATCAAATAACTTGAAGTAATAATTTAATTTTTTTTTCTCTCTTCTCTTCTCCCCTAAGAATAATTATGACATCCTCAGCTGCTGGAATATATGGAAACTTTGGTCAAGCAAACTACAGTGCTGCAAAACTTGGCCTTTTGGGTCTTGCAAACACAATTGCAATTGAAGGCCGGAAGTATAATATCCACTGCAACACAATTGCTCCTACTGCAGGATCCAGGCTGACCCAGACTGTCATGCCACAAGGTGAATAATTTAAGGTCTACATATACTCATATTTTTCAGTGAGTTGAAACGCAACAGACTTCCTTATCTCTTAGAAAATGCAACTCCTTTACACTTCCTGTACTGCCAATTCATTGTTCCTAGTATCTTTTTGTCCTTGAACTGTCAGCTTACTTGCTTTGTCTGTTGTGAGGAATTTTTCCTTTCTGCCACAAGATATGTAGCAAGTTTTCTCATTTGCAAAAGCAATTTCATGTGGCAAGGCTATTTACTTGTAATCTCTTCTGGGATCCTCCTACAATAGTGGAAAGGCTTGTTTGTTTCATCACATGTGACATCAGGTATGTACATAAGATGTCTGCACTTGTTACAGAATTACCTGATTGTGAAATACTGGGTTTTTGCACAACATGTCTTGTGTGTACTTAGTGGTTCCATGATCAGCAGTAAATGATAGTGAACTCAGCTGCTTAATTTTTATTTATTGCATGGCTACAATCTTTGCATGTTTGAACTGGTTTGACAGACTACTGCACTGGGAACTTCAGTGTAAGGAACATTTTAGGAGACAGTTGTGTGTAAGTGTAAATTTAGGATAAATAGATTGACTAATTACTTTGTCAAATGACCAAAAGAAAAATAATTAGGAAAAAAAAAAAGTTCTGGTAAAGGAAATTGCTCTCAGAAAATCTTCTAGAATCAGCTTATTTCATTTCACTCCTGACCTTCTTTTTCCGTATGTGGAGATTTCAAAGCCAAGGGAATTATCACATTCTTCAGACTGATAGGGTATTGGAGAGTAATATATTTTGTATGCACAGATTGAATGCTTGATTTTGTTTAACTGAAGTAGCCTGGTTTAGATCTAAATAATCCAGGTGGTCATGACTCTTAACAGTCTTACAGGTTGTAGGTTCCAATGATTTACTGCAATTGGTTATAGAAGATCCAAATACATGAAGCATGCAGTGTAAAATGAATTACAGTAGCTGGCAAGTTAGGAAGATATTTTATTTACACGGGATGAAAAATATACCTCATAATTTTCTTACATAGTAATTTTAAGAGGAGTGAGATCCTTTGGTCTCTCTGTAAGATACTTACAGCTCTAATGATTATTTATCTTGTTCACTCTACTCTGTCCAGTTTTTCAAATATTCTTGAAAGATTTGAACACCACAACTTTAAAAACATTTTCAGATGTCTTATCGAATTATCCTTGTTATCTTTGTAAGGACTTTCTTATTTGTCTCCAGGTGTCTGCAGACACCTATGCTTTTTCATTGGCATACATTTTTATGTATGTTCAACTTGACCCACATATTCTTGTTCTTGCTAAGAACTATTAAATGCAGATTCCATCTTTTGTGTGGGTTTTTTATATAATTTCTAATACCTATCTTAAAAATTATTTTAAGAGTGGATTCCAGTATTAATGATAATAGTATAGGGCTAGATTTTGAGACTAAATTGTGTGTGGCATAAAGTGGAATACTTTGGAAAAGTCTAATGGGTTTGCTATGCACTTCCAATATGCCATATTAAACAGAATTCAACTTTCTTCTACTTTTATGGAACTTCTGAAAATGAACTTCTGTTATCTTAGTTTTACTATTAAATAAGTACTTGCAGAGATAAATATTCCTAGCTCTTCATCTGGGAATATCTGGCTATAATTTAAAATGTTTGATGACCTTTAGCTGAGGAGCAGCTATATATCTACTGCTGTTGAAAGAATAATATTCTAAAACCTGAAAAAGGAAATTAAGCAAAGTTATTATTCAGACAGTGGATAGAATATGTGATAAGAGCTGCCTGGACAACCACACTGTTCCGTAACAATGTCTCAATTTTCAGATATCTTTCTATTGTGCTATATGTCAATGAAAATCCCAGAATAGAATTGATATGTAAATGCAGCAGGGCTGCATTTACATATCAATTCTATTCTATAGAATATATTATTTGGAAAAAATAGCATTTCCAAATGATATAATTCTTAAACATTTAGCAGCTGCAATTATTTTTGTAATGTCTTATCTATATAGCTGACTAGCAGACTAAAAGGAAAATTGCTCATGTACATCTCCATCAGGATTATTTGTAGCTGTCTTGTCTTTGTTTCAGGCTGCCTGTCAGATGGAAATTTAGGAAGGTTTTCTGGTTTTACAGTCTGCATGTAACAGTGTTCCTGGCAGTTAAACAGGCTTTCATCTCTCTGGCTGAAAAGCCATGTCATGGGGTTTGGCAGCATATATGTATCTCACAAGATGTTTGTATTTGTTGATCTTCAAATGTTTCATTTAGTTTGTCCGCTCTTTTCATGACAGAACATTATTGATAGAATTCTCCTGGTTCTGCAGTTCATAAGAGGGTGGTAGATTAAATAATAGGTGAAACTGTAGAGTATTTCTATTTCATGATTCCCCCCTCTGATTTGCTCTAGATCTGGTTGATGCTTTCAAACCAGAATATGTTGCTCCTTTAGTAATTTGGCTTTGCCATGAGAGCTGTGCGGAAAATGGCAGTCTGTTTGAGGTAATTTTTTTTATTTCTCCTTTCTTATCCCACCTTCTTTGCTCGTTCCCCCAAAATCAGTTGTTTGTTTTATCTTGTCCAGCCTTAAAGTTTTTGCTGAAACTAAATTACTGTGTGTGAACTACATACTCAGCAAAGACAGAAGAAATACTGATCTGGTTGTACAGTATTTGACAAGTACTTCAGGTAGTAGTAACCTTGTCAAGTTCTGGTCTGGTCAAAATGCTACCAATTTGATTGTTACAATTCTTACTGTACTCTTTTAAAGTTGAAAAGATACCAAAATTCAAAAGATCAATTTGTTCTCAAAATCATTCAAACACAGAAAATAGCTTGCAGAAAGGAATAATAACTTAATTATGATACTCATTACAGGTATTGGCATCAAACTGCTAAGTCATATATTGAATGGAAACTGTTTTATGTTGATCACGTTCAGGTGCTTAACTAAACTGTTAAATACAACCAGCAGTAATTCAGAGATTTTAATACTGAGTTTGTTCTGGAATATAGTTTTGTTTCCCAACATTACCAATGCTTTCCTTTGTGACATGTCATAAGCTGATGATGTTATTTCTGTCGTGACAGGTGGGAGCTGGTTGGATTGGAAAATGTAAGTACTTTATGTTGCAGGATACGTTTTTGAAATTGACTTCAAGATTGCAGATTTTCTTTAGACTTAACCTGTATACTCATGACATTTTTTAATCAGGCAAGAAGATGAATAAAAGCCTAGGGTTCTGATAAAACTGCTTATATTCAGTAAAAGTAAAAAATTTAACTCCATGTGGGAAAAACGGATAACTTAGGTTATTGGTAACTGGTAACTGTGCATTTTATGGTTTTGAACTAACAGTAACTGAAAATCTGCCTAAGTAACTAAGTTTTGAATTCTGGGCATTATTTGAAGTAGAGTTTGTGTTGCTAAATAAATGTTGATGCCTTTTCTTTATAACTTTAATTTTTCATTATATAAAAGTATCACATGCTGATAAACAGGCATGGTTTTCGTTTTTCATTTAGTCCTTTTTCATTGTTTTCCACCCTTACTTGTGCTTCTGTTAAAGTACTAGTGTATAAGCATGTTGAGGCAATTAGTCTTCTTAAACAACCAGTAGCTATGCTACTCACATATTTTCCTTAGTGACTCCAGTAACTAGCTGAAATATTCATGTAAGGAAAACTTGCAGGCTATACTGAGGACTTAGGAGAAGAAAAAATATTCAGTATGTGAGATGTCTTGACTTTTTTCCTAAATCCATTGAACCTAGTACAAGCATTGTTTTCATGAACTGTACAGCTTTTCAGCCTACATGAGTATCATCTGTGGGTTGGAAGTAGGGCTGTTAATTCAGGAAGTCATTCTGCTTTAATATTTTTCCCACTTGATAACCATTTTGTACATTTCTAACTAACTGCAGGTGTTCTGTGTAACTGGAATAGTGTTTCCAAGAAGTGTAGTAAACAGATTAGAAGAAGCAGGGTAGCTGCACAGAACATCTGGCTGCCCTTCACAACCAGTTAGGTTTTAATACAGCTGAAAATCTGCACTTTGATCAAGAGAAAATACCATTTTTCATCATTATAATGGCTATTGTTGAAGTTACTGAAATGAAACTCAGTTGTTAATGAGTTACCAATATGGCCTTATTCATTGCCTTCTGCTAATTAACATCAAACCCAACATGACTGATTAAATACTAGAATTACAATCCAGGAAGTCTGTAACCTTATGGAACTAATTTCAGATTGGACTTACCAATTTCTCTCGGGTTACAGTATTGAAATACAACTTCAGAGACCATTTAGAGGTGCTGGCTAGTGGTATTAAGGTTCTTTTATAGCTAACAAGTGGTTTTCACTTTTTCCCTGTAGTTTTTCATGCGTTCAGAAGATTCCTAAGTATTAATAGTCAAAGAGAAGATCTATAGATACTTACTAGCTACAATTTTTCAGTAGACAGAATCCTAAAACTAGCATTTCTGGAGGGTACTAAGTCTGTCATAGCTTCAGTGAAACTTAAAACCAGTGCTGTCCTTTCCTAAATACTACTTAAAGCAGTGAGCCCTTTTAGTCCAGCTGGAAGTTAATACTGGTGAGTTACATTGGAGTACTTAAAATGTTTCCCATATTGTACCATCTTGAAAGTAGTGGTGTAGGTGAAAGTTATCTAAAGAAATGAAGAGCTCCTTTCGTTGTTACTGCAACTCTCTGGCTGATGTTTCCCATTAGTGCGGTGGGAGCGATCCTTGGGTGCCATTGTCAGAGGAAAGAATCAGCCAATGACGCCTGAAGCAGTGAGAGATAAATGGGAAAAGGTGTGTGACTTTGAT
>WEIU01022019.1:0-11266 GCA_013389925.1 Aegithalos caudatus
CATCAATATCCTTTGAAACATACTTGGAAAGCAAGAGCTTTTTGTATAGAGTCCAAAAGGGAAGATATCATAAATAAATTTTATTTCTTATATCACTCACAGTCTCTTTTAGTCAGCTAACACCTACTGTAATAATTAATAATAAATTTAGCAGTGAGTGTCCAGAAGACAAATAGAATATAGGAGAGGCTGATATACCAAAATCTACAAAAAGATGAACATCATTTTCATGCATTGCTGTAAATGCATATAAATATTGAGTCTTACTATAATATCTGCAAAATATTCTGCATTTGACGTATAGCAGCTAGTGTTTGCTGTGTGATAGATTAGCCTAAACTTTTCTATATGAAAGGTATATCACTTCCTAAAAGAGGACTGAAGAGACTGGCATGTGGATCAACTGTGTAAATATTTCATGAGGAGAAACATCAAATGTTATCCAGAGCATTATTTATGATGATGTTACAAGACAGACCAACATCAGTTCTCTCATTGGAAGATTTTTAAAATATTGACTGTTGACAGTAAGGTTTCTTATCCATATATATTAAAGTTAAATATGTTTTCCTATAGAAAAACATTGCCAAACACGAATATGAGCTTATGTCTCTCATGTTTTACATGGCCAAAGTTGGTACCAGAGGTACATATCTTGAAGGAGATTTGGAGATGGGGCCATGGATTTAATGGTGACAAATAATCACAAATTTCTAGTCACTGTCAAATATCAGTGTAGGGTGAAATTACTGGAAACCATTAAATATAAAACTTGCTTTCAGCTTCCCTACTAACATTCAGTCGCCCACCAAACTGCAGGTAACACATGCCTTATATTAATCTACTGATAAAATCTACTGATAAAATCATATTACTAATCTCTGGGCTGACTTTTGAGATGAGTTTTCTCAACACCCAGAAAAAGATATCTCCAATACTGAACATCTCCTGTGGATGAGTTCCTAATGAGAAACTGCTATACTAAGTAAACCAAGTTAAATAAATCATATTATGTGAAAAAGTATGAAATGATTTATCAAGTCATGAGAATGATGCAGCAGAATCACCCTAATGATTACCATGGCTCATTTTTACAAAGATTTTAATTTGCTCATGAAACATAAGTATTTGATCTAAAAACAAAGAAAAAAAAATACAAAATCCAAACCACTACTGAAGATAACTAAACATTGGCACAATTTACCTCAACAGTTTATGCTGTTGTCTTCATCAGTTTTCAAGACCCTATTTTATACAGCCTTGATCAGACCTTCTTTGATCAGGAGATTGAACCAAAGACCTCTCAAGGTCCTTTTCAACCTGAAATACTTGAGGACCATATATGCAAAATTTAGGACTGTGACTGAAACACTTTCAGTTGTTCAGAGGGGAAACTCTCTCTACTGCTTTTGGATTTTTTTATAAATATGTAAAATATTTTCTACATATACAATTTCTAAAAAATCATGTGTAAAAGAAAATGGGATGAAGCAAATATTTGTCTTTTATTCCTCATATTTTTGTATTTTCAAATAAGATTGAAAAGGTACTACTAAGGTACAATTCTGATGTCAGAGAATAAAAGAATCTAGACCTGAAATTCTGACTGAGAATTTTTTGATGCAGTCTTTCTATGTATTTAGTATATATTTTATCCCTTTAGATCCAGATCAAAAATATTATCAGATTTCAGAGATATTTCTTGATCCTAGGAAAGACTTAAAATTAAATATTAGCAAAAAACCTCTGAAAAATTAATTCATAGTTTGGAATTTTAGAAATTAAACATATTTTATGAAGCATTTCAAATTTTTGCTATTTCAAGAAAGTAAGGAATATTATAAATATAAATTTTAATGAACAGAACCATTGGAATATTTTCTACTTACTGAGCAAAGACCAAAAAGGAAAAATGTTAACAGTTAATACACTGAAATATCAGAATGAAATAGCCCTTTCTGAACTAGTAGTAACAACTTTTAGGTGACCCTGTAAACACCACAACATATGCATGGAATGCAGGAGCATGAAACTTTTTTCTTCTGTGCTGAGACCTACTTATCTAAGATGATGTTATTGAATTAATAAGTGCACCTTTTGATATCAGCAAATTACAATAGCAGCTCATTTTTATTCTATTCAGAAATCACCTTACATTTGCCTGGGAGAATAATGAGATTTGAGCTTCCATAATAACATTCAGAAACAACCTCTTCAAGTCCTTTCAGGCAGCACTAGCAAATAGAAGTTGTTCAAGTGTGTCACAAAGCTGCCAGCGTATGAGTCTGGCTCTGAGAATGCTTTCAGGAGTTTCCTGGTGTCTGTGCAGGATATTTTGAGGCCTGATTCAGTTTTAGATGAAGTACCTAGAAAACTTCCCTCTCATTTAGATGAAAGATGACTGTTTACAAAATTCCACTTGTGGATGAAAACATACAGTCTCTGGTTTCTTCTTTGTTTAAAAAAAATGGGTTTAATATTGTTAGTTTTCTGCAAAATAAATTCTAAGGCAAAGCTTCTATAGCTGTGTAAATCTACTTTATTAAGCCTTCTACCAGTTTCTGTGCAGACAGAATTGACATGGAGTGTTTTGGAACTGAATTCTTATTTCCCAGCTGAAGAATTTTCAATACATAAATACAAATGCAGCCATGTAACAAATGAAGGAAATGATGACCCTGAACATGTAAGTGATGCAAACCAGATCAAGTAGTAACTGCCTAATAAAATTCTATTTATATGAAAAAAATTAAAATATTAGATATTTTTCATTGAGGTATGAATGTGGATTCTAATGCTAAAAGTATTTTAAATAATCAAAGAAAATAATTATTTACTCTGGTGGATCATAAATATGGATAATTCTGCTGCTGGATGTCATTATGTTTCTGGAATTAACTAAGCTCCTATTTGACATTCCTTATGCACAAACTAACTTAGGCATGTGATGATTTTAAAGTGTGTCCATAAACCCCATTGAATTCAATGGTATTTAGGGATATGTGTAATGCTAAAAACACACTGAGTAATTTTCCTCAACACATTTGCTAGTAATGAAGTCTAAGAGGATTTTAATAACTTTGGGTTTATTGATTTAATGGAAAACAACCATAATTTTGTCTGATTATAAATAGCACATGAGTTAAAAGGGCCATAAAAGAAACAAAACAAGCCCATAATTCCTTTTCAAAACTGACTTGAACCTCAGCAGATCCTCCTACTGTTTGCAAAAATAAGTAGTTTTTATTTTATTATGTAATTAAAAGTCAAAAGAATTCTATGTAATTTATTCAAATCACAATCAAATATTTTAAATTTTAAAAGACTTTGGGAAATTTTATCCAGAATTATGAGGAAAACTAAAGTGTGTATTTTTCAATGTTTTAAAAGAAACTATTTAGTTACAGTAAGAGAGATGTATGTGTGCTCTTACATTGTCTCTTTTTCTTTGAACCAGTTTGTGGATGTATTCATCATGTTTATAGTACTGATCTAGAGAAAGTTTAAAATTGCTTTTAAAACTACAGCAAAAATTGTGCCAGGACAGAAAATGCTGAGAGCTTTAGCTCTCTTTTGTTCATTTTAATGCATATTTATGTTATTTTCTACAGATCAGAACAGCTGTCGAGATATGGCAGTGCAGACATGTATTGAAGAGTAATCAATATTTTACATTTATCTGAAAAATGTCCCTACCTCCAATTTTAATCATCTTGAAAAGATTTAAAAACCATTGACTTGATTTAAGTGACCTATGCCATACACAAAATGAAAAGGCTTCAGAATGGTTCATTATAAGAAGAAAATTTGTGAAATATTACTAACTAGAAAGAACAATCAATGCATACATAGAAAAGAATCTTTTTGGTGGATGGTTTTGATAGAAATAAAATATCTGTAAATTATTTTTAATCAGGATCACTTCATTGTTTTGATTTACTAGGTAGATTACCTCAACCCTTACATCAACAGAGCAGGGTAGGTAATAACATTTAATAATTGAATAGGAATTACATGCCAATGATGATTACTTCTTCAATCAATTTTGTACTGAAAAAAATATATCATTGTATCCTGAGGAAACTTTCAAATACTAGTTAACTTAAAGCTTGTACTTCTTGAACTAAAATATTTGTATTTCCCAAGAACAGTCAAGTGTTTTACAGTTTTTTACATTGTTCTTTTGTGGTAGACAAAGAAAAATAAATATGAAATCAAAATGTTCTTTTATCGGTTTTTATTATTTACCAGTATAAAATTATTACCTTAATTTCAATTTTGTAGGTGTTCTGTGTTAATGTGAGTAGATAAACTATTAAATACCACTTAGACTGATGAAAATACAGTTTCATTTTTAATTATATTAAGTTTATACTAGTAAGTTACATTTTTTTATTATTTGAAGCATGAGAACAAATTATCACATCCAGACTTAATAGATATTTTCATGAGTTCAAATACATAGTAATTCTAAGGCATATTTTTTCACACTTTGTTGTGACCGAATTCGTTCTTGTTGGTTGTGTTTTCCCATCATTGCCTACAGTTCTAGTTTTCATGATTTATCAAAAACTAAGCTTTGGTTAGTTGAGTTGCAGTGAACTGTCAGAGGAACAATCAGGGAGGGAGTCCCTTAATTTAGTTCATTCATGGAGAAGATACTTTTTCACGTGCCATTTGACTGTTGGGTTTGTCCAGTGCAAGACTTGTGCATCTTGTTCCACTGGGCACGGCTA
This sequence comes from Aegithalos caudatus, assembly GCA_013389925.1. Classification (NCBI taxonomy): domain Eukaryota; kingdom Metazoa; phylum Chordata; class Aves; order Passeriformes; family Aegithalidae; genus Aegithalos; species Aegithalos caudatus. Next base: position 4,737 of record WEIU01022019.1, read on the forward strand.
AAAAAGCCAAGCTGAGGTTGTTTCACAGCTCATTACCTGCTCCTCCTGGCTTCTGGCAGACCCTGGATGGAGCACCTGCTATTTGTCTCAAAGGATTAAAAGCACAAGAGAAAATTCAGTCCCAGCAAGTCTTGAGTTACTTAGTTTATATCTTCCTCTTGCTGTGCACACACAGAGAGACAGAAGATGCCGTTATTCTTGGTAATTATATGATTCTTTTGTGCTTTCCATGATGCCATTCATTTTTTTAAACTTTACAGGCATTTAACTAATATATTATTGCTCTTCTGTACAAATATTAAGAACAGCATTTTGTGGTTCAGAGAAGATGTCAGTTATTGCTGATGCTGGGTAATGAAAAGGAGTTGATTAATCAAAACACATGTGATGAAACCATGAATGTGGCAACAGCTTAAAATGAGTTTAAGATAAACTGCCAGTTTGTGATGGTTAAACAGCCATGAACTATGCAGATTTGAAAGTTGTGTTCCAGTTGTTCCCCCTTGTAAAGGAAATAATGAAAAATATTTTCATAGACAGTAAAATTTCATAACTTCTGGGACCTGCGGATGCAACTAGAAGCTTTGATCTCCAATTTAGGACAGAGAGATCATCATGAACAATTACATGCCACATTTGCTCTGGTTTGCTTTGAAACACTAATTCATAAGCTTGAATCCTGCATTTGCACCTGTGTTTTAGAACCAAGATTTCTAAAGCTTAATTTTTTTTTTGCTCTAAGTCCACTACTGTAAACTTGCAGAAGGAGCTAGCCAGGCTTTTTAACCTAAAATATCCATGACATTTTTTTTCCATCTTCAAATGTAATTGAAACTTTCAAATTACTGTGAGAAGAGAGGTTGCAACATTATAATAATTCTTCTTCTTTTTCAAAGATTAAGAAAAGTGTGTTTACTATTTTAGAGACTATTGCCTTCTTTTCAATTTTCATCTGTCATCTATTACTGATGCTTTTGAATTCATTTTTTATTTAACAAACCTATCCAAACCAGAGCAAGAGTGCATGTAAATGAAGGCATAGAAAAAGAGTTCAAAGAGACATTAAAATATGACAACTTCTTTTAAGAACCACACTGAGGTGATGAAAACTGAATGAGTTTTAATTTAATCAATGAGAGTGGCAGCTCTATAAGTAATCTAAGCAATGCATGAAATTTACATAAATTTTTACTAATTCAATTTCACATCCCTGATGATTTGTGTTTTACTCTACATGGTTCTTTTGTCTGATGCAGAGTTTTCCCTTGACAGCTTCCCAACACATTTTGGATTCAGACTAAAAAGATGTTGAAAGCACAAATATCTGCTGATTCAAGCAGCATTGTGTTAATCAAGTAATAGTTTTAGCTGTACTTATCAATGATACTCATTTACAAAGCCTCCTTTCATAGATGTCATTACAGGTCTGAACACATAAGAAGCCTGCTCAAACGAGTGGAGCTATTTATTTAAAGTCATGGCCCTTTGTAAGAGATAATTATGTCTATTGTGAAATAATTTTATCCTTAATGCTAAGCAAGAGATTTGGACAAACCTTTCTCTAATAGTTGATATGCTTCCCAGTAGGAGAGACACAGAACAACATCAATATCACGAGCATTCTCCCTCTGAAGCAAAATGAAAACATGCACTGAAATTCTCAACATGCAACCACGTAGTAGATTGTAGGAAATCAGGAGCTTTTCTAATTGGAGAATTCCTGTTAGTCTCCACAAGAGGAAGAGAGTTTCTCAAGCAGAAAAGCTATGATAAGCAACTTAAATCAGCCCTTCGGATTCCACTCAAAAATATCAGTTAGGCTACAGATCATGGAATGTGATAAATATAATAAAAAAACTTGTGATAAAGAGTACAAAATCGAGTAGCCTGAATTTAGCCAGTTCTAGAATGCTGCAAGAAGCAACAGTTTCAATAGGAATAGACAATATATTTTTAATTACAAAAGTCATTTTATCTTAAGAGCATGTAAAGGCACCAAAATGAACAATACCTGTTGTGTTGCCCTCACTTAAAAATCAGAAAAGATGTCATGATGAAGACCTCAAACCACTAAACTCATTATTTTTACAACCAGTAATTCTAATATCCACATTGGGATAATCCAGATCTGTTGTACACGACCAATAGGCTGAATGCGTTAGCATAAAAGATAAGAGTTTTATAGGTAATAACACATATTTAATTATAATGAAAATGTGTATGACTGCCAAAGCTGATACAAAGACCAAATACATTGTCCTTGCCAGTTTTGTAATAACATTGACATCAGCATTTTTTAAGAATAAATACACATATCCATTTCTTTCTTACTCTATATCAGTCATTAAGCTCAATTTTATGATTGCCAGTTTAGTTTATATTCCTTCAGATCAGGAGCAGTTAACTAATAATTCAAATGTTACTTATAGCTTAGAATACCATCATGATCTATGAGTTATGCAAGTTAGTGATGAAAGAGCCCATTGCCTCAAATGGGAACAAACTAGTTAAGTTATGTTGAAAGCAGCAATATCTGCCTCACTCACTGAGAAATAAAACAGTATTTAAGCAAATGACACAAATGACACAAACACCTTTATGTTTTATAACAATGGTGAAATTCTCCTGCCTTGATATCAGCCTTGATATCATGACAACATTTTTATCACAGATTTGGAGATGGATGAAGGCAGTTATGAGACTGTTGTTATCCAATTGTTATGCAATACTGAATTCAAATCTCTAGTCCAGCTCCTTCATAGCATTATAAGATGCTCAGCTCACAGGTTCTTTTATACCTTTCTATGTCTCCTTTGTGTGGGATCAGAGCTTGGTAAGTAAAGCTCTATGAGCTCTCAGCTTATCTGCTCAGAGATTTCATTTTTCTGAGTCCATCAAACTGAAATATCTTTTAGAATTTCTTGCAGGACATTTGGGAATCTCCCATTATCACAACAAATTTGGAAATACTAAGGTATTGGAGGATTTTTCTTAAAGGCTTTTACAGAACAGAAATTCTTTGAAATTCTACAGAAGAAATTTTGTATTTTGTTCATTTAAATTTAGGGCTCAGTGATTCAGTGTGCTAGTTCCTAGCCAAGGAGAGAGCTGTGAAACCCCTCTCTTTTGTATGTCCACTTGAGGGGAATAGAAAACTCATGTCTACATTTAACTTGAAAAGATAGAATCATTTTTCACTTCATGAGGCACATTTATGAATGTAGCAGAGAAATTTCTTTGGATGATTAAAATGAAAATAATCTCTGGTACGTATGAAAAATGTGTCTCTCTCCTTGTTTCAGTAGGATGCAATGCAGCCTTTTTCTTCTTTCCTGCCTCTTGAACCCCCAATAGGAAAAGACAAGTTCAAACAAAAAATTGTGCACAGAGTTCAAATGTCCAGAAGCCCTTAAACTTGCAATTATCAACTCATCTGTTATTCAGAGTGGGGGAAAATAAATTAATAGGAATAGGAATATACATACTGATGAAAATCAAGTTACAGTACATCAGGTGTAAGTTACAGATACTAATAATGGTTGTGAAGCCTCTTTTAAAATTTGTGATGTCAGATAATTGATAGTTCTCCATATGTGTCTCAAGCTGGCGTGCTCAACAAGGCTGCAGTTTGTGGCTGACAGAACAGAAAAAAGCCAATTTGCTTCCTTGCACTTTTAATTAAGACACTGAAAGTTTTACACAGCCATGAGACAGCTCCCCACATTAGCTGTGCTGCTGTTCTGCAGGAAACAGCACATTCTGTTTCCTGCATTTGATTCACATTATTTTCTTAGATTATCTTCTGCATTTGGCACCTCTATTTTTAGTTAATCAGATTTTTCCCCCCACCTTGGGAAAACCACTCTAAAAATTGAGGGAACAAATAGAAGTATTTCGTTGGAAACCAACCTAATTGCTGCAGATTATTCATGTTGAGGACACAGGCTTTTTACCAGATCTTTATGTTTTAGTCCCAATTATTATTATTAGTTTGGACACATATAACTTGTCATTAACTTTCTACAACATTTTTCCATTCTGTTTTCCTAAAGGGATGTTTCCTTTTTTGTGGTGTACTAAGAGAATTGAGATAAAATGGAATCCTGTGCTTAATACTTCAAAGCTTTTGCCTTCTCAATATTGAATTGTTTCCTTGAAGGACCCTGAACAAATAATTTTTATTTTCCTAGATACTCTTGTTAATATTCCACCTAAATTTCCATTAACAGTCTTACAGACTGGAAAATATTTTGTGTGTGGATGGCTGGCCTAAATAAACTGTATATATATAACAAATTCTACATATCTATATCTCCAAAATAATGCACATTTTATACAGTAATAGTAACTATTGAAATAAAAAGTGTGATGTTGCTTTTCCACAAAATACTGCACAAAGGTTATTTCTGACACTTTATTTACAAACATCCATGAAACAGTGAAGTATTTACATAAAATCAGCATCCAATTAATGTAATTAAGCATGTAAAATCACTGATTTCTTTAAAATAAAAAAGACCATTCGATATCTGTGGTAGGTTAACCTCACCCACTCAGGTGATCAGTCACTCCCACTTTGTGTATTCTTGAATGCAAGATATTAGGTGGGATCAATGACCAGAAAAAAATTAAACAATTCTTCCCTACCTGTTAAAAAGAAACTCACAGAGTGCATCTAATACATACGTTCACTTTGCTACATTTAGCAAATTGTCAAGAAGTCAGAAAAGTACTTTCTTACACCCATTTTTGTATTAAGGACTTAGATCCAAATTTTAAAGGGCCTAAATTATTCTTATGATGAATATGGGGCTATTTTACCATTTTTACATTGTCACAAGGGAAAGAGCATTATCACTTGCCATACCATAATCAAGAGTTTCAGAGCAGCTGGTAGAGATAATAGCTTCTATTTTTCTCTAGAAAAACTCCTGTAAATACACATACCCTTCTGAAGAAAAAGTTACAATCTTCAGATTGTTAAGGTGGTGTGCATGGAGCTTGCCTGAGGATGGGTGGGAAGCTGGCCTAGAGTTTTTGGGTAAGGACTAAAGGGAGGGCAGGGACAGGAGACATTATAGTGGGGATCTGCTGCAGGCTGCCTGAGCAGGAAAACAGATGGTGCTTCAGTAGACAGATAGGAGCAGCCTCATATTCACAAGCTGTGGTCCTCATGGGGAACTTTAACCACCCTGATACAGGATGGAGGAACAAAGCAGCACAGACAATCCCAGAGGTTCCTGGGACAAGCTGATGAGAGCTTCCTTCTCCAGGTGACAGAGGAGACAAGGAGAGGTGCTCTCCTGGACCTTGTTCTCACCAGCACAAAGAAGATGCTGGGAAATGTGAAGGGCATCCTGGGCTGCAGCCTGGGCCGCAGGGACCATGAAGCAGTGGAATTCAAGGTCCTTAGGGATGTGAGAAAGGTTCATAAACAAGCTCACTGCCCTGAACATCACAAGAGCAGACTATGGGATAAAGTCCTGCAAGGAAGAGAGGTACAAGGAGATGATTAGAAGGCTGGAGCAGCTTTGCCATGAATACAGGCTGAGAGCTGTTCATCCTGGAGAAGAGAAGGCTCTGGGGATACCTTCTAGCAGCCTTCCAGTACCTAAATGGTGCCTGCTAGAGAGTTGAAGAGGGACTATGTGCAAGAGCATGTAGTGATAGGACAAAGACTAAAAGTTTAGAGGTAAGGAAAAAACATAACTCTGAGGGTGGTGAGCCACTGGATCAGATTACCCAAAGAAGATGTGGATGCCTCATTCCTGGTGGTATTGAAGACCAGGTTGAATGGGGCTCCAGCCACCTGGTCTAGTGGAGTGTTCTTGCCCATAGTAGGGAGTGTTGGAAGCAAATGATCTTTAAGAACCCTTCCAACCCAAACCATTCTATGATTCCATGAGAAACCATCAGTTCTTATTTTTCTTATTTTTATGTAGATTAAACAAAAGCTAACCAGGTTGGAGGAAGGATTTTGTCACAAGATTAACATTCAGAAACTGAGGCAGCTCTTCAGCTTGCATGTCTGTTGTATCTGTTGAGGATGTACAGCTGGCTCTCACAGCTCCAGGGGCCTAAAGACCTTTAGGCTTGAGGAAGCACCACCAAATCATGTCAGTCTCCTGAGTGATTTCACTGTTCCTGTTTGTAGTCAAATTTACAGTTTCTTACTCCACTAAAAATTACTGGTTGTATTTGTCAAGCGCCCAGCTAAGACTGCAGTTGACATTGCTCTCAGTACACTATATCCATTATGCACTAAATTCAATGTTTTGTGACTACTGCTCTATGTTCTGCTCCAAAGTCCTTAGTTTTATACTTATGACTCCTCCAAACCCTTTTAGGATGAATACCAAAGCACAAAAACACACAAAGCAGGAAGAACTCATGAAACTCCTGCTTCAGTGTTGTTATCATATCTACTCATCACTGGTCTTCGTTTCATAAATTTACAAGTTTTAAAAAAAAAAAAATTATGAAAATTAAGTGTGAGCAGTGGGACAAAAACACACACACACACACACACA
>WEIU01022019.1:11290-38919 GCA_013389925.1 Aegithalos caudatus
GTGCATTAAAAAAAAAAAAAAAAAAAAAAAAAAGCTGATTTCTGCCACAAAGCACCCCAATAAAATAAAACCAAAACCCCCCAGCATTTTCAAGGGATCTAAGCATCACTGACAATGGCAAAAAGAGATCAATTTTTATAAATTTCCTGTGGTTAGATCTGTATGATATGTTGAATCTTAATCTTAATCTTAATTTAAAACTACAACAAAGCCATCAGGGAGCCAGTGTTCAGAAGCTGAAATCCTAATTGTCAGTGGAGTTGCTGATCTCAGTGACAAAGCTCCTACTGCAGGGTAAGATGAGGAGATGTGTGTTGCTCAAATGCCTTCCCACCTAGTGACCAGAACATGCTAGAGATGCCACAGTCATAGAGTGATCCACAGTTAAGTCAGGCATGAAGATGAAATTAAACTCCATAATATTCTTTCAGCACACAAGTTTTTCTCTTAAGAGATAACACATTTAATCATTTCCCCAAGTACAATTCTTTGAAATACTACTATATTAATGACTTCAGAACTGAAACTATTGTATTAAATAAAATATCTTTTCGCTAACAGAATCTGAAGAGGAGATAATACTTTGCACTAAAGACTTCTAGAATAAAACACTGACTGAAGAAGAGATAATGCAAATGTGAAACCAAGAAAAGGTTTCCAGTAGGATTATGATGAAGCTAGAATAAGATGTAAAATAGCAAAATATTCATTCTTAGAGTCTACTTGATAAGGTCTTCTATTTTTTGTGTATCTTTAAGGAAGGTTTTCTAAGCTAGAATTCATACCTTTTGTAATAAAGGCAGCTGATTTTAAAAACCCAAACAAACAAAGAAAAGAAAATCCCTTCAGAACTGACACCCCATTATGGCACAGAAACTTTTCCAACCCAAAGCCATCCAAAACATTTTGTCACAATTGAGAGATATAGAAATTTGTTTCAATACTTGCTTGTAAAAATTTCTGGTGAGTTTATGGATTAAGAGGGAATAATCAGGCACTGAATAAAGCTTAATGAAAATGTCCATGAGCCATGCATGCTTTGAAGAAAAACAAGTGACTTTTGATAGTTTTATGACTGTATGACAGACAACTTCTAAAAAGAGAGAGGATTTAAAGACTGCCAGGAAATGAAACATCAAAATATAAATTATTAATGTTTCTTCAGTATCATAACTACAAAATGATGCAGAGCATTTGAAGAGGTGACTGCAGAAAATGTTTAGAATAGATGGTTAGCAATGTTTGCCATGTTCAACCTTCATTAGCGTATTTACACAAAAAGAACTGTGGCCTTGTTTTCTTTTAAAACGGTCCCCTCTGAAACATTATATAAGGCTCTGTGGACCTCTGCTGAAATTCAAAGGTAAAAATAACTAACACAGTCAAGTACAAGCAAAAAAAACCCCTTTGCTTAACATGATGTGACAAAAATGTGATTTTTTTGACTGTAGAACTAAGTGCATATCACGTACTCTTTATATAGCACTGGCTGCTCACTTTGGTTACCCTTCCACATAGTGTTCACATTTATGATTGTATATTTACAGATGAATGAAAAATGAAAAATAGATGCAAAACTTTTAAGAATCCATACTATCAGAGTGACATAGATTATGGTGGTCTCTTTGCTTTATTTTGTTTGGGGTTTAGTCATTATAGTTACTGTGTATCAGATCATAAGCAAGAACTAGATTTTTTTTTCCTGGTCAATAAACAATTATCTGAGAAAGTTAATAATTTCATTAATTCTTGAGGAAAAGATCCACACTAAAGTTACTAGTGGCTCAATCATTTCTGCAAGCTCTTTGTCTTCTTCTTTCCTTGCACTGTCAGCCTTGCAGGCTCCATTGAAGTAGGGGGCGTGTTCATGGCCAGGTATTGCTGCTGCAGCTTGGGAATTAAAGGATTATTAAAGTAGTAAACTGCAATTTCTGATTGAGTCTATAATATTGTGTCATGGTTGTAATTAGTAAATTACAACAGGAGTCCTGAGGGAATCACATATTAGAGCTATGTGATTTCTCAATTTGTTTGCTCATGATTAATATTATTGCACTAAAAATAAAAGGAAATGATTAATGACTTATCTACAAATTACTTAATTCTGCTGGTAATGGTGCAGGATAGAAAGTAAATGTGCTTGGAAACCAGTTTTCATAATCAGGGAAACTAAACCACTGCTGATAAATTTTCCGGAAAAATGATACAAAAATAATTGTCATTCAAGGAATACTAAATACATAAAAAAATTATGTCATCTAATTTCAAATATATTTGTCAAAATACTTGCATATAGGAAAAAAAGTATTAATGTTTCCTCTCAGACTTTGCAGCCTCCTAAGACAGTTCACACAATTTCTGGCTTGCAGCAGAAACCAGCAGCAAAATATAATAAGGTTTAGAAACAGGCCTGTTTAAATAATAAATTACATAACCTAGCTTTTTTTCCTAGTACAGAATTGACTTTCAAGTGTGGATATATTAGTAAATAAGATGGGTATATTTTGTATAATTTGTTCCTAGTTAAATTGTTATGATTTTCGGGGCCTTAACACAAATGGTAAAAATCATTACATCAAGTATGCATTGTTTTTCTCTTTAAAAAAGCCAATGTTCTTTTTAATTTTTCTGCTGAAGGCTCTTTTAAGGATGAATTAGAGACTAGAGGACAAGTTAGTGTTCATCCTGATTAACAGGTGAAACCTACAATAGAAGGCAGCCAAACCTGGTAGACTTTGTGACTCAGGGAATTCGTCCTCCTGGCTGTGGAGAGAGGACTTTTGTCCCCCTCAGAGCTTGTGGTGTCTGCCATCCAAAGCTCAGGGATGCAGAGGCTCCCTGAGGCTGTGTCCCATCAGCAGTGAGGTGGGGAACTCGTTTGTGGCACACACACACAGGGTGTAACTTCACCAGTGCTTCCACAGGGACACCCTCCCTCTGCAGAGCTGCAGACCTCCCACACCACATCTGTACACTCCTTGTACATTATCCCAGACTCCAAGTCCCTGTAATTTCTTTGTCCAGATCCCATGTGCCTCACACAGTTCCTTCATGAGATCCTGAGGCATTTCCAGGTGCTGGGATCCTGTTACTACATGCTGGTCCAAGGCTGCTGGTGGTTCTCCTGCACGCCCTCACACACAATGTACCTTCCATCAGTGGCTGGCACTCAGAGCTCTCATCCCTTACAGACTAATCCCTCCTGAAGGTCACAAGTGGTTCACACACTCATAACAAAGGATGAAATGTACTGGTACACAAACTGGTTAGGAATAGAATTTAACAAGAACAGGGCTCAGACAGAGGAGTATTCCATCTAGCAAGTTTCTTGCTCTCAATTAGCCTCTCTTGTTCCAGCTCCTCTCCATTTCCCGTGCTTGTTTCCCCCATCCATTTGCATCCCTCCCTTTCTCCACCTGTGTTTCATCCCAAATAAACTCTATTTCTAATTACACTTTCCCTACTGGACTGACTTTTTTACACCTGTACTCCAGTTTGACATCTCACAGATTGTGGTTGCTGAGGGATTGCTGACCTTGCCATCTCTCACTTCTGAAAGATCCCCAGCTGACCCTTTAATTATTTATGAGATTTGGCCCTCTCTCACCTCAGTGCTGTGTAACTTTATGGGAAATCTGACCATTATTCACAGTGCAACCCATAACCCTTGTCAGCCTCTCCCTCTGTTATCTGTCACACCCAGCAATTTCCCATGCCATGTCCAGCAGTTTCTCATGGCGAGTTTAGTTAGTTAAACCCCAGGTCGTGTCCTAACCTGTGCCTGTGTGCATTTATTGTGCCCACTCTTCACAAGAATTTCACTTCTGTTTGCCTGCTGGAATGAGTTAAGAATGTACCTTTTCTAGCCAGACTGCATTAATAATTTTTAACACTTACTGCTCAACATCAGAGCACATAGGAAATTAACTATTAAACAGTACATCTTTTCAAAAGACCTTCATATTCTCATTTTAAAAGCATATTTTTATTTGGAAATTAGATTTAGAATAGGCAAGTGACACTTTTTGTAGGCAGAAGGCTGATCAAAATTTGTGTGTGCTTAGACATCTAAATTTCCAAAATGGATGAAAATCCTTCTGAAATATCAGCATATAAATGGAAAGCAAACAATGCAAATGTATTAGATAATGCATGGGAGAAAATGAAGAAATAATGTCAATATACTAAATGTATGCCTTGCATTTGAAAATAAGATATATTTCATGCTTTTCTCATATTATAGCAGTAGAAAGATCCCAGCAAGTAACTTTATTGAAGAAAAAAACAATAAAACTAACATAAAACAAAAAAACCCCAGGGCTAGATAATTACAAATTTCTACAATCAGTTCACATTTTGAGGTTAAGATAAGTTTGGAATACAATTAAAGAAGATAATTTCTTTTTTTGCTAACAGTGTCATGTAGCAAGGGTTTTCACTGAAAAGATATTGATGTCTTGCTTAACCTTTCTAATTGCTAACTTGAAATGTCACCTATGATTTAATTACGTCCATATACAAATTTAATGATCTTTAAGTAAGACTCTTTAGTTTAAGAAGAAAATAGAATTTCCATTTCATCTAAATCACAATATTTTGAAGAAATTTATACTTTTCTCAGTTTTATTAATAATATCATTCACATTTGAGATTCTACTAGAGAAAAATAAAATACTCAGAGTTGCTATTTTTATATGCTGAAACCTCTGATAATTTAGAGGGTCACTAAACCCTGATATGACATTAAAACCAAAGAAAAGTTTTTTATGGAGATAAAAATACCAAAAGTTTTCATCATTAGATACATTAATATAAACTAGAATATATTTTACATATGAAAATTTTACCAGTGAACTCTAGTTAGCCTTACTGATACTGAAATCACTGTGTGTATAAAAAAAAAAGGAAAAACAATTCTTCCTAACTACTACCATAATTTGACCCAATAACAACATTTTCAGAAGATGGTGGATGAAAATTCTATTTGCCTGACACGGATGACAGAGCTTTTCAATGCATAAAAAGTCTCCAGTTGTGTACTTCAATGAACCCTTTGCTTGTAAGACAGGTCTGGGAACAGAATTTATTTCAACCAAGGTACATTTCTTACTTGTATAATTGTTTACATAGAGGATGATGTTATTTTAATTCTCTTTGCCTAAACCCCCGTTGATAGGTCCAAATTAAAGGGAAAAGGATATGCAGAAAGTGGAGGAGTTTCAGGAGGAGTGTTCAGTCCATCAAAGCAACAGAAAGGTGGAAAAAATAAAAAACCCTGATATTTTAGCAGATGCAACAATGTATAAAGTTTAGAGATTTCATTACCCTCATCTCCTGTGCTGTGCTCTTCTGATGCTTGCACCACCTCAGCATTTTGGTTGGTGCCTACAGCTATTAGAGAGCAGCATCATGGTTCTAAGGCAATCAATACTGCAGAATAGTCCATTAACTCCAAGGCACAAGTCTTCAAACAACTATGTGCATTTTCCCCCTACATTTCATGGTTAGCTTTATATATTTCTCATTATTCCTACACAGTTTAAATTTCTAAGCAAGTCCAAGTGCTGTTTTTTCCAAACAAACCACGTCCACAGAAAGGTAAAAAAAAAATAAAAACATGCATATTTTTAGAAATGAATGCTGGTGGGAGTTTTTAATTATGCTGGAAATTCTTCTTAGTTGCTTAGCAATTTTTTCCTCTCTCTGAGCCCTGTGCTTGGAGCTGTGATGCTGACCCTGCACCTGTCTGTGGAGCTGCAGATGGTTGGTGTAACACAGGCTATTGACTTCAAAACAGGAAGGAGGAGGAGAACCAGATTGCTTGTGAGATGCACACACGATTCCAAAATGCTAATTATTGGTTCCCTAAAATGTTATGGAGGCTTGTGAGTTTGCAACTGGGATTCATCTTCATGTATCATTAAAGTCCTGATGTATACCTTTGGTAAAGGAAAGAAATCTGGTCAGAAATTACATATTTTAATTGTACACAAAGTGACTTACTGCATTGTTCAGCTTCTTTCAGTGGAAGAGTCAGATGCAGGAGGAAAAGCAGGATATAGAGTAGCTTAAATAATGACCTAAGTATGTATTTTTTCTAGCAATGAAACAGAATGCCAAAGTAAACATAAATCAAATTGGCTCACCATCTTTAGCTTTTTAAAAAACCCAAGGAACTTAGCTGAAGGTAAAGTCTATGTTATTGTCTTTATCCAGTTAACAAGAGAATATTTAATTAAGAATAGTGGACTATTTAAGGCCTAGAAATAGAAAAAAAAAATTGGTATTTTTCTATAAAATGGCAGAGCAATAAAGTCCTACCAAGCAAAATAATGACCATCTTTATGCTGGAGGTTCACATTCTGACTACAAAGACACACACATAAATAAGTATAATAAAAATTTGAAAAACAGTGTCTTTGAACCTTGTTATAATCCATTTTAATATAGAAAATATTATTAGTCTCTGTTACCTTCATATGAAAAATCTTAAAAATATGATTGTAACATCATGCAGAACTTCACATTTCTAAGTGTAGAATTTAAGGCAAGTCGACACAATATTATTAGAAAGTTGAAATCATCCTTATGAATCTGAAGGAGATACTTAATTTTATTTTTTCTTTTTCTTAAACTCTACCTTGAAATGTAAGACTCGTTCATGGAAACTATGTGTTCAGTCTCTTTCACTACCCTTACAGTAAAATGGAAATTGCAGAGAAAAACTCAGATCTAGGAATATTAAATCAGCAATTTTCATCTTGCTTGAAGCAAAAAAGGTATCACCTGCTAAAATTTAAGTGCATGATCCATTTAGGCATTTCCTGGGTCAAAGGCAACTCCTAAATTAGAGGAAACAGATGGCTCATGTATATGCTGAGCCCCACACTAGAAACACAGCCATTGCTTCCCATTTGAGGAGAGGAAATCCAGGTGTGTAACCTTTAAGAGACCTCTAAATTATCTGTTCAGCTTCATCCAGAAAACTTGAAGACCAAGACATGTCATGGATGAAATGTTGCCCTAATTACTCTAAAACACTCTGTGAAATGAGCATTGAAACAGAAAATTTTAAACCTGCATTTTTTAAATATAGGTATTTTACCTTAGGCCCTAGGATGCAGAACATGAAGGGCCAGCCTGTACAACTGCAGAGTCTTGTCACTGTTGGGTTAAGGACACTTGAACTTGAGCTGCCCCCTTTTATCCCATGGAGTATCATGGTGGAGGCAACATCCACACTGCAATCTGATATCTTTCCATATTACAGAAATATTGTGCAATCACCCATTTCAATACCTTTTTTTTTTTTTTTTTTTTTTTTTTTTTTTATATTTCTTTGTCCAGGAAATTGTTCAGTCATTNTCATTCAAGCCTTTAATTAATAATATGTGAAAACACACAATATTGTCATTTGATAAAACCAGATATTTAGGCCACATAAACCACTTTAGCTCCATTTCTCAGTGGCAATAGAAGAAAAAAAAATTTAATTTAGAGCAGGAAATTTAACAGGAAATTATAAATTTAATTTAAATTAAATTTATTTTATTTAATTTTAATTTAAAAATGCAGAACATAAGCTATTTATTGATCATACTTAAATTTATGTTGACAAACTTTCTAATTCTTCTGCTTAAAAATATTCTTGAATATTATAAAAATAATTAATGTAAACATAAATTTAGCAACAAACTTTGACAATCCTAAATTCCAGTCTAATTATTTTTTTTAATTTAAATTTTCTTTTTTTTTTTTTCTTTAAATTACCAAGGAACAAATACAAGATTTGTATCTTAAAATATTTTTTAAATTTACTTTTACCCATTTGTACTTTCTCATATATGCAGAGCCAGAGTTTGGGGAATATTATAAAGACTACACAGAACTCCACAGGCCCTTGGAAAAAGTATTTCTTGACATTGTTTATAAGCCCCTTTAAGGGGCCACAGTTAGATCTTCCTGGAGCTTTCCCCTTTTCAGACTAAACATCAACTCCCTCATAGTTTCTTTGAAGGGGGAGGTGCTTCAGACCTCTGGCCAACCCCATGGCCCTCATCTGGACCTGATCTAACATTACTGGTGTCCATTTGGACACTGAGAATATTTAAATGCCTAAATATCATTATATGTGTTCATATGTGAATAGTAAACTTCTGGTGCTTGTTAGCTTGCAAACACATAAATATATCTTTAAAAAATACATACATTGTTTCAAGAAATATTTTTCTAGAGTTTTATGTAAACTTCTGCTAGGTATATTCTTCCATTAATTTGGGGAACAGTCTTGAAATCACAATTTGGACAGCTACTCTAGCAAATATCTCTACTGTATGCAGCACGGTAAAACCTTGTTTTTCTTGTGGGTATCAGACAGAATGCAGGCTAATAAAAGACACAGAAATAAGCAGAGTTCTGACACTCCATGAGTAAGATACCAAAGTCAGCTTCAGTTGATGTAGCAGCTAAACAAAAACCTCTTAGTGAAACCTGAAACATCCAATTTCTTTATACATGCAAACCAGACTCTGCTCCTTTGTGTTCATTCCCTATCTCAGGATGCTTACAGCTCAGTAATTCTACTGACATAAAGTCTTAGGGTCAGCATCAAATCCCATTAAAATAATCTGAAAGCCGCCTTTGAGTTGAATGGGTTTTAAATCAGACTCTTATAGACTCACCTAGTAGGGTAATAAATATTCATATGTGGATGAGAGAAGAGAAAATCTCTCTAATTTTGAGTCCAGCAGGAAGATAATTTGATTGCTGAAGGATAATCTACTTGTTGATCAAGAAAGACTCATGGAAATTTACTTTTAGGGCATGTGCAGGACGTGGACAAGTAAATAAAGTATTTTAAAAACAAAATCATAGTAGCATGTGCCTGTGTCCAAAGAAATCTTTGTAAGATAATTATATTTCTTATTCTTTCCTTAAACTAAGTATAATTGGATTTTTTGTGAATATTAATTGATTTTTAACAAGCTATCTGACTACTAAATATCATAAATGGGCATAGTTTAGGTAACCAAAACTAAAGCAAAGACATTTCCAGTTCCTCTAGTTTTTCTCACTATTCATAGCAATTCCACTTATAATATGCAGCTGTCAGTGAAACAATCTGTTTCATCCCCATGTCATCTAATAAAGTCTTACTGACAGCAGGGAAATCAATATTCTCTTTTGTACATAGTAGGATTGAAAGACTGGTTAGTTTGAGTGGAGACTTGGCTAGAAAGCCTCAGAATGATTTCTTAATACATGGAATCTTCACTATGCACAGTGATTGAGAAAGGGAAAGGCAACAAATTTGAGAGAAATGGAGATTAAAACATCATATGCTATTAAGAAAACAGGAAGTGAGGGAAACTTTATTTCTGCCATTTCAGGCAAAAGGTGTCAGGGTGCAAAGGTTGCACAGTTTTGACAATATTTTCACATTAGCAGCATTTAGACCGCTTTTAAAAACGTGGTGCAATGTTTCTGAAATGCTGACTTGGACAGCATGCTAAGGACAGTATGACAGAATAATATCCTTTGTGTAGACAGAGGTTTCTTCCATCACTCTGATCACAGAGTCTTCTACAGGTATGGAAAGAAAGAATCTCTTCAACAGGCTGAATACAGGCCTGAGTACCCACCTTTGAGGGTTAGCATGGTGGAAAAAGAGCTTGCATATGAGCTTCTGTTGTGGTTTAACCCCAGCATGGATCTCTGCCTCACACAGCCCTTCTGCTCCACATGCTCCCTGCAGCTCCTGGGGGAGAGACCAAGGAGGGTAAAGCAAGACAACCCATGGGATGAGATAAAGGCAATTCAGTAGGTAAAGCCAAAGCTACACATACAAGCAAAGCAAAAGAAGGAGCTGATTCACTGTTTCCCCATGGCTATGCAGCTGCTTGGACCCATCTCCAGGAATGCCAGGCTCCATCATGCTCAATGGTGACTTTGAAATAGAGACACCATAACTCCAGACATCCCCATTTTCCTTTATGAAATGAAAAATCTTTTTGCTTAGCTCTGGTCATCTGCCTGGTCATGTCCCCTCCTAACCTATGACACATCCCTCAACACCTTCTCTGGCTGTACAGCATGGGAAAAAGACCTTAACTGACACCCATTAGGCACTGCCCAGCCATGGCTAAAAGATCCCTGTCTTATCAACACTGCTTTGCTCACACAATCTAAACATAGCACCACACCAGACACTATGAAGAAAATTAGCTCAATCCCAGCCAAAACCATCAAGATTCTCAGAGGGCAAGATTATGTTGTGCTGAGGTTTTTTGCCACAACCTTATAATAACAAAATACTCATTGCACAGCAGTGCATTACACACAGACACTGTGTGTTATTGCTTTTGTCACTTAATGCCCTTCCCTCAATTTAAATGCTATAAGTTTGTATGAGAATATCTGCTAAATGTATTCAAAAAACAGGTGAAAAATTATGCTGTCGTGCCTAAGGAGCTACAAATTATAATGCACAGAGATAACTGTAGGCCTGTCTAGGTACAGAAGTAAATGCACATTTTATTTTCTTCTTGTCATCACTATTTACTCTTCAGTGGATTCACCTGGCCTAGTATAAATATACTGTTGTAAATGCAGCTCAAAATATGGTATAAGTGACTAAATGTAGTCATAAACATCTATACCAACAGAAAGGGAAACTTAAATGACACTAATTGTCACCTTTTTTGCTAGTCTTAGCAGAAAGAGAAAGCAACAAATGAGTCTGTCTCAGCTGCTCTATCAGCTATAATCCTCCTGTATTCACAGATAGTAATTTTACTGCTAGGATGAGAATATTACACTAACTCTATAGCTGCATGTGCCATGGATGAGAAAACAGTTTTTCTCCTGTCATGTCTGTCAGTTCAGTGTCTGTCTAAAGAGAATATTCATTTAAAATTTATAAATATTCATTTGAAAATTGTATTGCAAAGAAAAGCCCAAATTCCATGAGTGTTTTCAACAGTAACCAATGATTTTCTCTGCTATTGTTATTAGATTTAACATTCAAACTTGTTTTGATTGAAAATCAGACCTTTTTTTCCATTGAAAATCTAGCATTAATAAACATCCACCATAGTTTCCAGGCAGATTAAATTAGTATTATCTTTACTTAATTAAAAAAGCAACACTATATTCTCTTTCAGATAAGTCCCTTGAGTATACACAGACTTAGAAACAAACATGTGATAAAGACAAGAAATTGAGAGTTTAATTAATTAAACTTGGGCTGACTTCTCATTGAGAATGTTCAGGATTCTTACATTGAGATGTTCTACACTTTGATGTCAGACATTTCTATTTTAAACATTTTTCAGTGCTGAAGATTAAACATAGTTGCCAGGTTGCCTTTCTGGTGATGAGTAGGAATTAAACTCATCTTTGCAATAAAAGAAAGTTACAAATAGGCCTTTTAAGAAAAGGACATCATGAACAGAAGCAATTTTTTTTTGGTCCTGCCAGCTGACATTGCTGCTACAAAGCCCGGCTCCTATCCTTGTGAAGTCAGAGAAGTGCTCTACAGACGGTTGGGGATATGTAGCACACTAAGTGTATTAAAAATTGTGAGGAATGTTTACACAACTAGAATATATGGAAGCATAGAGATATGAAGAACAGGTAGATTATGTGCTAAAATTCTACAGTGATGAAAGAAATTTTCCTGAACTCCAAGTGAGGTTAGGGATAAATGCAGTGACCAAGTTTTAAAATTTCTATTGATAAAAATTTTGGTTATTTCATAAGGAAGTTAATCCTATCAGAGAACTTATATTTTCTTATCCTGGATAATTTTGTATGATACATTGTGTCTTTGCCCATACACTTAATAAGAAATACAACTAAAGTGAAAAACTTCACATGGGAAAAAAGAATTGGATTTATTAGAGAAAAAGCTCTGAGTATTCTGTATAGTCCCCCTTGTGACTACACTCAAAAAAACCCAGTAAAGAATTCTTGATGTTTTGTGGGAAATCTTTAAAGAAACCACATATACAAAATAATCTATAATTCATTTAAATTTCCTGTGCAATTCCTTAACTAACCTGTGGTTATTTTGAAAGTGAATATTAAATATATTCTGCCCAGTGAATAGGTGTATATCAAACCTACACGTAACATAAATTTCTGGCAACTATTTTGTTCAGAAAATAATCTATAATTCCCAGTGAATAAGGTCTCATGGATAAAGCACTGAGAAAGCATTTTTCTAACTTGGCCTGAGTCTTTAACCATGACTTTCAATGAGTTTCAAGGTCATCTTTTATTTTTCTTTGGCATTTGCACAAAAGCTGAAACAGAAATTCATTTAAAATTATCTCTCATACTATGAATTAATAGAATGATAAGGTGACACCGGTAAAGAATTATGCAATATGATTTGGTGCTTAATCTTCTGTGGCCACATTGCTGAGATGTAAAGCGGTGCCGGAACCAGCTCAGTGACCTCATTTCTGTATCTAACATTTTTCCCTCTTGTTCTAGAATTGGTTTTATGTTGCTTCTGCACCTGAAGATGAGAATTTTGCTGTTTCTTTTGAAGAGGTCTCTTCAACAAGGGCCACAGCTTGTCAAATCACAGACAGTGGGAATCCACAGGATACAACCTGCCTGAACCATGACTATTAGAAAATGAGAGAGTTTCATTCAAATTTCCTTTTTTTTCCCCTGATAGTCTAATTACAGCAGCTATATTCCTGTTGGGTTAAAGGCTGTTCCTCACATATTCACAGGTCATCCATTTCAAAACATTAATTCATAGGAGAAGCGGAATCCTAGCAGACTTAAAGAGCTTAAAAAATTAAATCAAGCAGATGTACTAATCACTATATGGGAATAAAGCTTATAAACATAATTTCATATTTCTCTTTATTTTTAGATTTTATATGAACTCAGCACATTATAAAGAAGGCCGACCCCATCATTAATTACAAATTATATCAATCTTGTTAGAGAAAATAGAAAGATGAAGCTACATCCCTCCAAAATTCTAAAGCAATCAGCACACAGAATTGAGTTGTCGCAGATGACAATCATAAGTCTACCCAAGTGTGAAGCAGATGTAACTACCTCATTATTGAATGCAGCTTACTAGTTAATAAATATATTTAGTTTTATTTACATTTTAGAGGAAATATATATTATTCTTAATATCTGACAAATTATTTGAATAACGATTAATAAGGATGACAAATATTGCTCTTGTAATCCAATATGTAACCCGTAATTAAAATGAAAGGGATACTCCAAAAATGAAAAACAACTTTAAAGAGATGCTGCTAATGTGACAAAAAAGTATTTCAGTCAGAAAATAATTGGCTGTTGAAGGTGTGAAGGAAACCATGTTCTCATGAGTTTACTTTTGGAGACATGATCTGTATTACTCTAATTTAAGTTTTATCAGCTTTACTTTACTATCACTCAGTGTGTAAATTAACACTTTGCTTTGCTTACAAGACACTTGTAAGCTGTGGTTCCAAAGTACAAGAACTGTGGCCAAGGGCATCTTCATGGTCTGGTAGCTCCCAGTTCCCACAGAGTTCCCATGCAGCAGGAGATTTGAGCCTCTCACATGGCAAAATTCTATAAGAGGGGGTTTCCTCTGCATTATCAATTTAATGACATTATGTCTGGTCACTCTGACCCTCTGATACTGACAAGGGAAGATACAACAAGGACTCTGCTGACCAAAGATATAAAAGGACATTACTAGTGTAAGAAAAACAATCAAAAGATTAAAAGTTTCTAAAGGAACCAGAACAAAGGGGTCAGTGTGGAAAATTCTGTACGAATGTAGTGACCTGTAAATCCTTGTAACCTAGTGCAATAAACTGGCTTTGCTTTGTTGGCATAAGTGGAATCTGTGTCTTCAATCCCCACAGTGATATATTATCATTCCTGTGATAGAAGTAGCATTCCTTATAGTGACATATAGAAAAGTAAGTGATTAAAAGGTGTTTTTCTAATGGATTTAAGCAATTGCAACCTTAGGTGCATACTGGTTTGTACCTAAACACTTATTTTTTGAAGTGTCACAGATAGCTGTGTTATTTTTGTTGATATTTGAGCCTTTGTTCCTGAGATACACTGAGCTTCCTCCAGGACATAGAAGTTCTTCTATTACCAGTAAAGCTTTTTATTGTGGAGCTGATTGCAGTGATAGAATTAATTAATTGAGAATATTAAGTCTACTAGGTAGGTAAGATCAAGGAGGGGGAAGAGTGTCTAAAGAAAGCAAGCAGATCTAAACTCTGTCAGGCTGAATCAACTGCACCCACCCCACCCTCTGTCTCCATTTCTCTGTCTGTGTCAGTGATGACAGATCAGGAGCAGCTGGGAAGATGTGTGACCTTTCATACCAGCCTGAAGGAGGAAGTTTTCCTGTGTCATGGAGGCTGCTGGCCAGAGCACTGGAAGCCCCATTCAAAGCCCTGCTTACAGGACAATCTGAGCAAGATGCTGAGAAAATAATTAATTTTGCCAATAAGAGAGTTCAAAACACTGTGTGGAGTTCAAGTGCGTTCCTATGCAACAAAAATAGAGAATACTTACTGTAGAGAAGCATTTCCTGTCACTCACAGGAAAGTAGGAGATCTGAGTCCAGCTGGAAAAACATGCCTACAACCTCTGAATAATTGTTGTGGGTCTGCTGTGCTCAAAGTACAAAGATCTGATCATACTTTGTTCCTAAATCAGATTTTTTCTTTGAGACAGAGGATCCTGACCAAAGTTGCAAATATGATGTTTAAGGAAAAAAAAAAAAAAAAATCATATGAATGTCACTCTTCACATTTGTTTCTTTTCTTCATTAAGATCTTTTAAATTAACATGTCTAAATAACATAAATGAACCCAAGACTTGTAAATATTCAGCAGGAGTTCTGTCCAGCTTCCTAATATTCCTTATTTATCAATAGTGATTAATAGAAAATTACATCAATATTAGGATAGAAGTGTAATTTCTCAAGATAAGAGATTAATAATGTGCCAGTGGAGACAGTAGGTTGACCCAGGTAAAGTAAATATATAAATATGATTACCATGTTGTCATCCTTGGGCAGAAGAATGGAAAGCTGACATGAATCAATCAATACATAACTACATTAAGACAAATATGAATGCAATCAATAACACATGATGGAGGACAGGTCTTATCAAATTTCATTTCTTTTATGAGATTACAAGTTGGAATGACACAGGCAACTACAGACTTAATATACTTAAATGTTCCAAAAACATGATTTACAGTTCTACAGACTTAAATAATTAGCACATAGCTTTCATAATCCCTTGAAAAAAGGGATTAAGAACTGACCAACTGGAAGATAGCAAGAAGTAGTTTTATGTTGGCATCAATACACTGGGTCTATCTAAGCAGCTTCATTGATGTTGACATTAATTTTGACATGATTTTAAATTCTGAGCTACTGATACAAAAGTAAAATTTAAAAATTCCCCCAGATCTAACTCATAAAAGAAGGAATAATACTGATCTGCAAAGTGGATATTGGGCAGCAAGAACACAGGATATATGGTCTTCTGAATTATAAATAGAACCATAATAAAGAAAGAAAATTTGTCTTTAATTAAAAAACAACTCCAAAAAGATGGTACATAAATAAAGAATGAAATTCAGTTATGAGAATCTTATTTAAAAAGTGATAGACAATAATAAAAAGAGAAGCACAAACTGAAGGACTAGTAAAAAAGTCTTGTTTTAAGAAAGATTTTAGAAACTCTATTTATTTGGCTGAAAGGTCTTGCACATAATGCATCAAGTATTCTCCATCATATAAATTTTTTTCCAAAGGATTTGTTGATCTAGTAGAGAAAACCATGAAAAAAATAATGTCTGAAAGGCATACTCCAATTAGGGAAAAATTTTAATTGATTAAAAACATTAATTTTTCTTAATTGAGAGTGTGATTAGTCATTAGAACTAACTACAATGAAGAGAAAAATTCTCTGACTTACAAGTCAAGACCATTTGTCCTGATGGAAGATGTCGTTGTGGATCCCCATTAGAGTAAAGATACACATAATAACTATGTAGACCTCATGACAACAAGATTACAAATCAGTCTTATGCAGAACTCAAAGAAATTAATATTTTATATGAAATCTGAACATGTAGAGTTACAAGCTTTGCACTTAGAGGATGCTGGATTTCATATAAGAATAATAAAAACATTCTATGATCTGAATTATATATGGTATGATATTAGAATAACTTGAAGTTCAATTCTGGTGCATAAGATAAGCAAACACTTTGAAATTTAGGTGGAATATGAGATTTTTTCACTACTTTTCATTTGTGGAAATTTTCTACACTGGTCTTTCTCTAAGAAAAAACTTGCTTATCTCATCAGATTAAATATTTATTTCTTTTACTGTCATTTTGAGAAATTCGGTGAGTTTCAATTCTGATATTACAATCTCAAAGAGATTTTACACTTGTCAGTATCCTTCAAAGAAAGGGCCAAAACTGCTGCCACCATGGAAATTGAATTGTTCCCATTTCTGGAGTGTGAAAAACACAGTGTCAAGGCAGAGTGCAGAATCTTTACTCAGCTTCTGCAGAGGGATCAGACAAAAAGGTCCACTCACCACAGCAATCAATTCACAGTCTTCATGAGCAATATGTTGTTTAGAGATTAAATCTTATGATCTAAAGTTCTCTCCTGCAATACATGGGCTAAATTGTAAAGACTAAATTCTTGTACTGATATAACTACCCTTTTTGTTTAGTGTTGCTGTTGCATTTCTTGTCGAGTTTGTCCATGCATGACAAAAAAAATCTTCTCATTAATTTGAGAAGGCAATAATTAATCTTTTTAAAATATTACAAAGCCTATGGAACTTTCATTGGACTACTTTTTAACATCTGCAGTGCAAAGTTTACCTTTAAATAATAGTCACAACTGTTCTATGGAATTTACTTAGCAATACCTAAAGGAAAAGACAGAGTTTTGTATTAAAAAAAAATAGAATCCTACAAAACTGACACTTTTATATGCTGACATCCTAACCTGTGACTTTTTTTATAGCTTATTTCTTGTCTCAGTGTAAGAAGAAAAAATAACCAATTATCCAAAAACTGAAATGCAAATAAGTGGTAATATTACTAAATTGCGTATTTGCCTTGTATCCTCTAATGCCACAGATTATTTTGAATGGTTAGTCTTTCTGAATACTTCATTACATGTACTTGATTTGGCTCTTGCATGCATTTATAGTACCTGAATATCATATCCAGCTAAATTGGCAAGCAAACAGATGCCTATAAGTATAGCTTAAGTTGGATCTAATTTGTCAAGTAGTGAAACGTTTATTCATTGTGTCAAGGCTAAGTCAATTTTTTTTTTTTTTTTAATTTCCTATTAGTGCTTACTAACTGAATCTCTCCTTGCCCACATTCTCAATGACAAAACATAATGGAAGTTTGGCCAGGTGATAATAGGTGGAGAGACTTCAATAGGATCTGGTAATGAGGTAGCTGATGAGGTTTCATGCAAGGGATGTTTCATTGAAACTGCATTAACAGATGATTAGCAAGCTTAAATTAAGAGGCAAAGAGAACAAACAGTATGAAGCCAAGCAGGTGGTAAAGAGGAAATACTAAGGAAGGAGCTAGAAATGTAATAAAGCTTAATGCTAGAACATTTCCTCTCTAATTAGAGATGGATGATACAAATCCTTTCTTAAGTACTTCAGGGAAAGTAAACATGCAAACCAATTAGTAGCAGAAACATCAACTCTTCAGGCTACAAAAGTAGTCCAGCCACACCACTAAAGACCTTTGGTCACAGAAATCAGGTACACACCTGAGTATAATGAGAATTAAAATTACATAAACATGAGCTAATATGAATAACACAAACCATTTTGCCTTTACACAGAGAAGAGAAGAAAAGCCAAGCAAAGGACTAAAAACATCAACTCATGTAGCACACATTTTCTTAAAAAGTCTTTGATTTTTTTATTTTCTATGTCTAAAACAATTTTTAAGTATTCTTGGAAAGAATACGTAATATCATCATCAAAATACAAAAATTCATGTTTTGCATCACTGTTTGCATATTGGTTTGTGAAATTTGTCTAATTAAGTCATCAGTCTAGACTGTGGCTACAGAAATAAAAATACACAAGTCTTTGGGCTTGGAATTAGGAATACTCAGAAGTTGTGATTTTTTGGAGAAAACTACAAGAAATGCCAAAAGGGACCCCAGACTTAAAAACTTGTTTGCGTAAGTGCTGGTTCATAGTTACAAGAAATTAAAATCACTACAAAAATCTACTTGTGAATAGTAAAAACTTGAGATCAATTTTCCTAAATGAGAATAAAGTTGAATATACAAGTTACTTTGAAAATCATGTGGAATTCCCAGTTTGGGGAACCTTATTTCTCTATTGCTTTATTTCTAATATTGTATTAGAAATAAATAAAAAATATAGTTATTATTTTATAGTACTAATTCTATTATTTTCTGCTTCAATATTTTCCAGAATTAAAAACATTCAGAGAAAGTGAGTCATAAGTATTTGTATGGTTTAACAGTCCAGTAGTTGTTCATTGCCTAAGTTATTTTGCAACTTTGCTTGTTCTTGGTGATAAGGATCTGAATCTGCTGATGTGACTTTCTGGGTTGTCCTGAGTATGGATTTTGTCAATTGCTGAACTCCAGACTGACACTGGTTGCCATCCCTGGATTTTATTTTGCCCAGGTCCTGCAAGGTGGCAGTCCTTGCTGGTGAGCCTTGATGTTTTCACTCTCTGCTCCTGAGTCCCCTCCCCATGCAGAGCTGCCCAGGGCAGTAAGGCTTTTTCAGACCTTGTCAATGTACAGCTGCATTTAGGATCAAACTTGTGTGGAGAATCTAAGGGACTTCAAATGCTAAATTTTAAGAAATTCTATGGAATTAATTGTACAGTATCTCTTCTGTAACTGAAGAAACAGTAAACATAGGATTTGATATGTAATATGTATCAATATTAGCAAATCAAATAGCAGAACACAGACAAGTTAAATATTCATTATTTTGCAGGGTTTTTACATAACCAGGATCAAGGAAAATTTTGTCATATACAGATTCTGACATTGATTATTAAATAGGGCAGGGCTGAAAACAGAACATTTTCTTTAATATAAATTTTTAAAGTATTGCTACTTCAGTATCCAAATATTTGAAAATATTTATTATGAAGGTGTGAATTTCAGAAATTTCTGAGAAGTCATTCTGGTGCAATCTCCTTCAGCTGTTCTCCCAGAACAGCTCACTGAACTCTTTTTCAGTTTCTGCAGTGTATAACCAATTTTTTTATGCAAAGATGCAAAGGACACATTTACCTGTATAGGAAAGTTCAATAATGGAGATGGAGTGAGGGCTGATGTTGCTCCAGCCATGACCTTTGCATTCCTTGATGGTGAGTTTTAATTAGTGCATGGCTGCTGACTCACCTGAAGCTTCAACAGTACAGCAAGAAAAATATTTGTTTTGATTACTGAAACCACTGCCTGGGACAAAGCTACTTGTGTTGTCTTAATACACAAAGTTCTTCCTCCACTCTCTAGCAATGTGAGCTAAAGAGCCTGGTTCAGATCATTTGACTCTTGTTCTTTGCAGAATCTGAGACCTGGTTTGAGTCTGTTCAACTAAATGTTTATGACAATAATTCAGATAGCCAGTGCCAGGGCATTTTTGTTTTCAAATAATATTTTACTGGATCAATAACCCAAACATATAAATATATAAGTACAGAAGTTCACTTATACATGGAATTTAATTAAATATATTGATGCTTATAAGCTCTTCTCCAGTCAGCTTCTAATCTGCAAGTAACCTTATTTCTGCAAATTGACCTGCATTCCTATGTTTCTTCATCAAAACTGTAATGAAAGTATTAACAGTGTATGATTCTTCAGTTAACTTTAAATACAGTCCTCTATTAATTTCCAGAACACATATGCTGAATCAGTATTCCAAATCACTGTAAATAATAATCAGTATTCCAAACTATTGTAAATAACACAAGAATACCCTACCTGTCTCTGTTGTCAAGACCATTACCACCTTTTTATTTTTTAATGACTTAGAAATAATATCAAGTTTCTGACACTTGAAACCAAAACCCCCAAGTTAGACAAAGCAGGGAATTATTAGGTGGCAGCACCTAGGCACTTCTTTGTAAAGCAGAACCAAGACTTGCATTTCACCATGAAGTAACTTTGTTTCTTCTAGTAAATTTAACCATGTGTTAGGTTTTTTCACATGTTCTTATATTTCTTTGATGAGATCCTACTCCATGTGTATGGATGAGAAAGAGGAAAGAAAAAAGAGAGCACTTAACATGTTCAAAACCTGTTATTCAGCAAACTGCATGCTAAAGTTTCAGCTTGATGATGAATTTAAAAACAGAAATGATGAAGAAATGCTGAATCATGAGTTCAAATGTAAATAAGTTGCCATACATTATTTAGAATTATAAATTAATGTTTGTAATTATCATTATTAATTATGGAAATATGTATTAAAGTAGTGACTATATGTAATATATTCATGCTCAATTTGGCATTAATTTGTTTGCCTGTTGTCAGCTGCCACAATAAAATGGAAGGGATAATATTATTAGTGGTTTGGATAAAGCAGACTGTAGCTAGGTAATGTAAATAAAGATGAGACCAGTTAAAATTATTCCCTGCTCAAACCAAAACTAGAGACACAACTCAGAAAAGCTTGAACTGGGTCCTGGAGAATGAGAGATACTGTCAATGTCTCCTGCAAATGGAGAGGTAATTTTAAGCAGTAAATTACACAGTCCCCATTTCATCTCCAGCTGCAAATATTTCCACCTGGAAGATATTTCAAACACACAATCTTGCCCTCTGTCCTAATAATGAGTAGGAGAAAAGAATTTCTTAGATTACCAGAAAAAAAAAAAAAAAANATAGATTTGAGATCACCATACTGAATTATTTAAGCTGAAAGGAAATACAAACTGGTCTAATGCACTGAATTAAAATTATAATAACTCAGTCATAAAGAAATAAAATACAGAAAAATAAAACATCCATAATATTTGTAATACTCTAGTATTAGATATAATATTCACATCTGCCTTAAAAATGTTACAAGGCATAAATTCTTACAAATTTTATTTACAAACTACATAGCAGAAAACAAACTAAACAGAAAGAAATGTCTCTAGAATCACAAAGAAGAGGGATAGAGTAAAATTACTAATAAATATTCGTTTATATATGATTATTTTTGTATATGCATATATGTACATATACATATATCTATACTTGTAACTATAAACATATATTTGCTATACTCACACTCCATATACATAAATAGTCATACTACTATCATGGTTAATTTTTCCAGTGAATGCAAGCCTTTACAGAAAATTACAACTATGTTCATTAGTGAGTTTTTCCTCCTTGCTCTTCAATTTCAAATAAAATTGGCAAAATAGGAGGAGTCGTGCAAGCACCTGTCTTGAGGGAAAAGCTGCAGCCTAGGCTTAAAATTTTCTGTAGGACAGGAACTCCATGTTACAACCCATTAGAGCCATTCCTATTTTCATTGTTATTAAAATGTTCCGTTTCCACTGGTAAAGTTATGTAGATGCCTAATGTACAGAGCAGGATTTTCCAAACCTCCTGCTTGTGGTCTGATTTCTGTACAGAGCAGAATTGCTGGTACACAGAGTGAACCTAACATCAGCAGGTAATGAACACAGCCAAAATCCACAGCTGAAGGGCTAACAGTAGGTTCATTCCATCACCACACTGGGTAAAATAGAGACACACACATTGCTAAGTTTATTCCATCATAGTAAGGGACAAATATGCCCAGGCCTCTCCCAGCCTCACATGTCAAAAAGACCTGGCACATGGGCAATGTTTCCTATGGTTGTGATTTTCCTTTCTGCTTTTATGATCTCTGCTTTGATCTCTCTCCCAAGACAGGGAGGTCAAGCACATCTGGGAGGGCCTCCAAGTCTCTGTAAACACCTATGTTACCTCTACACAGATATTCCCAGCTTGACATCCCCAGCTGTAAGACCACTGAGCAAACCTATAATCCTCCTCACCAAATCCTGCAGTTTTAACCCCTTCCTCCCAACATACTTTGCATCTTTCTGCTGGTTTCTTTGGGTTTTTCGTTTGAGTATGGGTTTTTATTGGTTGAGTGGGTTTTTTTTTGTTTGTCTCTTCTTGCTTTCTACCACTTATTTTATTCCACATTGATTTTTGTACAGTTCTTGTTGCCTAGGGGTGGACATGAAGTTAAGCTACCAAGAAGACACGCTGCACTCTCTTCTACCCTGGGCACCAGGGCAACTTTCTGCAAGACAGTAGTAGAAAAATGCATTCTCTTCTGATGCTGGCTATGAGGCTTCTAGCAGCTCCTCAGCTTATTGCTGGTTGTCATTGCCCCCTTCAATCAGCTGCCTCCCTCCACTACTTCTATAAATTAATATAGAATATATTCATATGAATATAGTTGTATAAAGTATTTCAGTTCAAAGAAGCCAGATTAGCTTCAGACATTTTAATGAATACTCTTTGTTAAACTGGCTCCTTTCATCTGAAATAAGGCTTAGGAGTGCTCATATCACTGCAAACAAACCTGAGAGCAAAGTTATTCCTTTATAGGGGACAAATGGAAAGGCCAAAGTTATTTCTGTGACTTTGTCTTAGAGGAGAGGTGCCTCCTCCATATGCTTCTTCTGTTCTGGCACATCTACTGTAATTTCTCCCAGGCTTTCACCAGTTCTGTTTGATATTGACTCCCCTTGTTTCTAGATTTACTTCTTTAAATTAAACTGTTTCCACTTTTCTTCCACAGTAGTATTTCTTTTTTCCTGCTATGTCTGCTGTGTTTCAAACCTGCAAGTAACTTCCACCATCTCACAGGTGTCTCATTTATGACACATCTTGTTACTGTTCTACTCTTTATCACTAATCATGGTAACACTCAAAAGCTTTGACACTTCCAGTGTACTCTGCTCTATAACAAAGCTGTGCTTTAATGTCAAATTCTGTTTTCATTGTGTCTCAGTGTTTATGGCTGTGAAAGGAAACAGTAACTCGTATTGAAAACACACTGTCTCTTGCAATAGATTCATTTTTCACACAGATATTAAACAGGCAAGACATGAATTAGAGATTTATTTCTAAAGTTCATCCATGTATATATGTTTTCCCAGTAAGTTAAAATTAATGTAATCTGCTCTTCAGGATAAATTAATTTACAGATCAGATAAAAATACTTTTAGCCTAATTCAGAAATGTGTATCACATGTGATGAGCTAAAATCCATTAATGCTAATTTGGATTCCATTAGATCTGCTTGTGACAATTCAACCAATATCTAATGAAACCCCAGCAGTTATACGTGAAGAATTTGGAACACAGGGCAATTTCCCAGACAAATTGGAAGGAATTATTTTCTGGGATATGCTTGTCATACAGGAAACATGTAAAAAAACTGTGAATGTAAAACTTTGTGTGTCAATCTTCCAAAAGTATTCACTTCCAAGTCTGAAAGTGCAATGTAGAAAACAGTGTTAATTTCCATATATGAGTGCAGAAAGAGAGATGTATAAGCATAAAGACTTACATATACGTATGCACATACTATAAAAGCAACAATTAACGTGTTTAAATCCGTATGCAAAATGTAACATGCAATGAAACTGAATATAGTGTGGATACAGAGGCAAATAAGAAAGAGGAAGATGTAAAAGCATTTTAGCTTAACATAAATATAAATACATAGATATCACACAAACACAAGGATCTCTAACATGAGGATAAAGAAACCATCATGATGATCCTCAGAGGATCATAGCAGAGTGCCAACTCCCTGAAATATCCTGCCAAAACCATAAATGTGAATCCACCAACCTTAGGGTCCAGACAACCAAGGGAAGGATAACCATTACACCAAGGGATAGAAATTAAGTGTATGTATAGCAATTTTAATTGTATCATTGACACTTTTCCATAGAGAAGGTTCTCTTTTTTTACATAATAAATATGTCTGGACTATTAATAATTCTTTGATTTGATTGTTAAAGTATCAGTTTTGTCAACTATAAATTATTTGCTTCATATGTAAAGTGTCTTTCCACTTGCTAAGAAACAAGACCTTGAACACAACACAGAAATATATGCAAAGAGCCATACATTCAGCAAATATTCTAGGCTCTTTATTAATCTCTAGACAATCTCAAGGAGTAACTGTGCTTAGCTCATCCCTATCACTGCAAGATCTGCTGATCTTTTCTGTTCCTTGCTGCAGTCTCATTTGACACACTTTCCTTCAATCCTCCCCCTGCAATAGTTTAAAGCTGTCCATGAAAAGAAGCATTTAAATGTGCAAAACACATGCCTTGGAACATGTAGACCCTGAACCTGAAACTGTAATTTTCACAGAGGTCACAGGTGACACTTCATTGTCATTAAATACACAAATGAATGAAGACAGTAGGCATTCAAATCAGTTTGTGATTTCAATTTGAAATTCCTCTCTGGGGCTGAGATGTATGAGTAGGCTCTCTGTCCCTGCAGCATGGCCATTTACAATTACACTGTCAGCCTGAACTTACAGTCACAAGGTAAAAAATTATTGGAATGATAAGGTATGCAATGAATGTGACTCAGGATGATGTAAGCAGATATACACTTTCAAATCTTGCACTGTGTCACTACACCTACTGTGATCATTTGTATTCACACCCAGCATATAAAAGGCAGAAAGTGAGGAATGGTGTCAGTAAAAGGCTGAGCTTAAGCTTGAATAGGTTATTCTGTCATCTACCACTATCCCTGCTAATTGAGGGCTGCTCCTGGCACCTTTTTTTTTTTTTTTTTCACTTTTATTCTTTTTTTTTTCTCTTTTTTTNNNTTACTCATTTATGTTTCCATTTTTTTAATAGTAATTTCCCTGATTTTTCCTATTTGTCAGTAAGTTGCAAGTACTTCTGTTTGGTGGTGATAAGCATGCTTTTGAGAAATTCTCATCTCTTTTCTCTATTTCATTATACCAGGCTTTCAAAAGCTTTATTGTGCTATTGGATCATGTATTTTCAGGTCATCCAGAGTAGCCAAATTACCTCTTCAATACCTTTTTTTTAATATATATTTGCATCCTTTGTAGATCTTACATATGTCTTCTGCATCATAAGCCTGTACAAAGGATTTGGAACTTCTAGCTGGTGAGCAATGTGCCTGTGCAACAGGTGGTGATGGCATTCACAGAGAAATATCATATGAGATTTCTGAAGATTGCTTTAGCAATGTGGTGGTCACTTGTGTCAAAACAGTGACAGAGCAATAATGCCAGATGGGACATGCAACTCATTTAGTGTAAATTCAGTTTTGTGACTCATCTAACTGTACAGAATTACTCTGCATGCCAGGGAATAGACAATCAGCTATATACCTGTAAGGGGAGCTTTCTCTGCAGTATGAACAAGAAAAGAAAGAACTGTGCAGCAGTAACTGCAGTGTGTGCCTCTGCAGCAGAGCTGATGACAATCACCAGCTTAGTACTGCAGGAAAATCCACAACAGATTTAAAATACATTTTAATGATTAAGCAGAATGCCTTGCCATGGCTCCCATCCTCCATGTAAAGTGGTTATAATGGAAGGCACATTTTCAGTCAACACCTCTTCAAGGGTCTCCTACTGCTCACTCAGGTTGGGTCAGGCAAGAGCATGGGTAGTGCAGCTCCTGTCTTTTGGCCCTGGGGTTCTTCCGGGGGATAGTCATGCAAGAGGGATTGGGTATTCATCCAGTTTAATAACTCCTAATCCCCTTGGGAGAACAAAGTGTAGGAGGAAAGGGATCAGCTAATTATAGTTAATTGTATTAGCTGGGAAAGTCTGATTAACATAATTAAGATAGCCTTGTGACTAGTAGCTATACAGCTGGAAAGCGTGTTTGGATATAGCAAGTGATAAACTAATTAAAAGAAGTATGATCTAGACAACCTAGCTAAAGTTCTAAAAAGTTTGGCTTTGACTCCTGTATGCCAAGAAAAGCACACAAGATTGTGGCAAGCATGCAAGGACTGTGAGGCAGGTTTTACAGAGAGATGAAAAATTGCAGGTAAACGCACTGGAAAGTTTGCAGTGTATGAATAATGGGAAAGAGGGAAGCATGTGTGAGTTGCCTGGAAACAGCCTGTGGGCCAGGAAACAGGTTCTGGTGTAGGGTGAATATAATGACTGTGTTTGATATTCCTGTTAGAAAGTGGATCTGAGCCTTACCCCCCATGGCCCCTCCTCCCCCAGGCGTGAATGTAAATGTGTCATGAAAGCCAAATACGTTTTATGGTATAATTTATCTCTTTTTCAACATGTGCTGCTTCTTGTTCTCCTATGTGTTTCCTGGGGTCTTCCATGATAGTAATACAGTGTAATTTTAAATTTGGGAGGCCTGATAAGGTGCATGCACAGAAATGAAGAATCACAGCTTTTCAGTATTTTCAAGGCAGTACTCAGCTCCTCAAAAACTTAAGAGGTATGTAAGGGGATTTGGAAAAAAAAAAATTGTAAAACTTTAGTTAAAGAATTTTTTCATTTCTGCATTTTCCCCAAAACAATGAGGCCTCCATATTCAGAAACAATAAGATGCCAAACTATTTGAGAAAGGTGTGTTTCAACTTCTCCCTCAGCTACTAATTTTCCTGAGTTGAGCTTCAAGGGCTGTGACAACATTTTTCTTTCATAAATGTCTTAGTCTGATATATTTTTATATATATGATATATATATATATTTTAATTAACTTAAAAATAACATGGCTATAATACAAACAAATTNAACTTAAAAATAACATGGCTATAATACAAAGCAATTGAGATTGTTCATACAAGAAAACTATTATTTTATTTTTAAAAAGAGGTAGCTCACATTGCATAGTGTAAAAAAACTCATTGTGATCTTAATTTTCATTTAATTTCTACAAATTAAAAGCTTTGTCATATAAAAATTATTTTAATTTCACCTCACCTAATTCTTTTGTTGTATTTCTGGTTTTCTTCCCTGAAAAAAAGAATCTTGGTGTAGTTAGGAATCCTTATACCCTTCTGGTGGCTGGAAGGCAGTGCAACAGAGATGTCTGTTTAAACTTCTAAAAAAAAATAATTCCTGGGTTGGCTTACTAGGGTTTTCCAAGTTCCAACAAAATAGTTCAGCCATGCTTTACCACTCTATGGCCTTGCAGTACCATTGAAGCAAACCAGAAGGTACAGTTTTACAAGGTGGAAAACATCCTTAATATTGGAAAAAAGGCTATGGATAATGATAATTAGAAAACCTCAAGCAGCCTAACCCATGAACTTAAGCTTGTTCCTGAACCATTATTACAAGGGTAATAATGGGTACAAGCACTGGAGTAGAATTATATTTCTTAGGGTTTCCATTCTAGACAGAGGATATTACATGCCTGCTGGAAAGACGGTGATTATGGCCAAAATATAAATCATATTTGTGGACTCAAATCTTTGACCTGTTGGTAGATTAAATCCATACTCGTATTTTCATCACCAAATCCAGGAGCCTCTAGCTGTTCTTAATCCAGTGTATCTATTTAA
>WEIU01022022.1:5882-16160 GCA_013389925.1 Aegithalos caudatus
AAAAAAAAAAAGGGCAAATAAAAACCAAAGAAAAAATTCTAGAAACCCTGACAGAGTCAGAATATGACCTGACACCCTGTTCGTCAGGGTGGTGGAAGCAGTCCAGATAAGTCCTCCTGGAGTACAAATGTGGTTCTGTTGGAGTAGAGATGATCCTGCAGAAAGGGTCTAGAGGTGGTGTGATGGGTCCAGTCTTTTTCTGGGAATCCAGTGGTAAACAGGCTGCCTTGATGTTCTGAATCTCAGCTCTTATCTGGGTAGGAATGCTTGGCTCTTCCCATTGGGTGGAGCATCTCACAATGGGATGATAGAATTTTATCAGTCGTGTGATGAGCCTTATTGGCCTGTTAGCAGCAGATATTCCCCAGAGTGAGAGTGGATGGTGAAAGTGATAAGAACACTGCCCCACCTGGTTTTAGCAGCTGGCCCATTAACAGAAGACACCCACTCCCTTCCCCCCCTGGAGTTATGAGGAATGGGTTATGCAAGAGTTAAAGAAAAACACCACCCACCAGTTTCAGCAGATGGCATATAGAGTGTACACTTGTGGTTAGTTAGGAATAGCATTATTCTAATTTCCTAATCTTTCAAGGAATTCAAACTCCATATAGATTTCCTGGAGAAAAATAGTAAGTTCTTTATATCAAAACTGAGTGTTCAGTGCTTTTCAGCAAAGAAGAGAGAACATGCTGCCCAGAATCAGGGAATTAATGCCTAACTTCTTCATGGCTGATTGCCTTCAGAAAAAGATTTGATGTGACTGACCTTTTTCTTCCCCAGAAAAATACTACATTATTAGTTCTTCATTGCAACCAGATACATGTACCTAGACCTGGATCATTTTGTTTATTTTTTAAATTTTCTCTTTCTTCTTTGATCATCTTTACAGTGATATACTCATTAGCACTATACTGCTGAGATGGTTAGGGGAATGGAGCATGTGAAAGATGAGGAAAGGAAAAGGGAAATAGATTTGTTTAGTGCAGAGGTGATGCAAATAGTCAGGAGAGTGCTGGCTTGCTACAATCAACTACTGTATGAGCTTCCATAATAAAGAAAATAACAGACTTCAGATATTAGTTGTAAATGGCAAATTGCAAAGAAATGTAGGTATTGGATTTCCATGGTGTGTTTTGGTGGTGGGGGGAATACAGGGGTGTCTTCTGTGGGGTGGTGCCTGAGGCTGCCCCTGTATATAACGTACAATGGAGGCAATGCCAGTGACTCCAGGTTGGACCCTCTGCTGGCCAAGGTTGAATCAGTCATTGTCAGTGGTGGTGCCTCTGTGATGGCACATGAAAGAAGGGAAAACAAATCTGTTCAATAAACTGCATCTGAAGGGAGGAGTATGTGAAAGAAAAAGCCCCACAGACACCAAAGTAAGTGCAGAAGGAGGTGGACCACGTTGAAGCAGTTGTGCTCATGCAGCCCCTGGAAGTCCATGGTGGGGCAGAAATCCACCCACAGCCCATGGAGGACCCACATTAGAGCAAGTGGATGCCTGAAGTGTGGTGTGACCCTGTGACAAGCCTGTGCTGGAGCAGGCTCCTGGCTGGACCTGTGGTCCCTTAGACAGATGAATCCTTGTTGGAGCAAGTTTCCTGGCAGTTCTTGTGACTCTGCAGGAGAAGGGTCCTGAGGCACTGAAGCAGGCTGTGCCTGAAGGAGTGTACATCATGGAAAGGACCCACACTGAAGCAGTTTGGGTTGACCTGCAGCCCATGGGAACGACCAGTGTTGGAAAAGTCCATGGGGGGCTGTCTCCAATGGAAGGAACCCCATGCTGGAGCAGGGGAAGATTGAGGGATCTCTGCATGAAGAGGAAGGAGCAACAGAGATATTGTGCAATGAATTGACCACATCCCCCATTTCCTGTCTCACTGCACCTCTCAGAGGAAGAAAGTAAATAATTTAGAATAAAGTTGAGCCTTGGATGAAGGGTTGTGAGGCTAAGATTTAGTTATATTTGTCATTGTCCTACACTAGGACAATTAGGATTAGTAATAACTTAAAATATTTTTGTCCTAATTCACAGACTCAGAATCATGCAGGTTGGAAAGGACATTTAAGATTGTAAAGTCCAATTGTTAATCCAGTCCTGTCAAGTCCATCGCTAAGACATGTCCCTAAGTGACTCATCTAAATGTTTTTTCCATATCTTCAGGGATGACTCCATCACTTCCCCAGGTATCCTGTTCCAATGCTAGACAACACTTTTGGTTATTATCCTTCCTCATATTAAATCTAAACCTTCTCTGGTGCAACTTGAGGCCATTTCCTCTTACTCTAGCCCTTGTTACTAGAAAGACATGACAGATGTGCATCTTCTTGCAAACTCATTTCAGGTAGCTTTAGAAAGGAAGTCTGTTTTGCCCACGACAGCAACTGATGAGGGATCTCTCCTTGCCCTTATCTTGACCCATGAGCCTTTCATTATAGTTTTCTCTCCTGTCCAGCTGATAGAGCAGCTTTATAAAACACTTACTATCCAGTCAGGGTCAAGAAGCCAAACCACCAGAACAAGCCAAAAAATAGACACCATGAAAGCAGATAAGGAATGGGACAAGAGCCTGGAAAGACCATGAAATATCAATGCTTGGAGCTTTTTGTATTTCAACTGAGGACAGTTGTCAACAAGCCAAGGTAACTTTGAAGCTAGCACTGCTCTGAGCAGGGGATAGATTAGGTGGTCCAGAGGTAGCTTCTGACACAGCTTATGCTGTGATGTCGTATTCAAAGGAATTCAAAATTCTTATTTGTAGAATTTGTCACAGATTGGATTTTTGAGCATTGCCATCATGCAAACATATAAGAATCCTAGCAATCTTCTGTGACAAATAAATAAATAAATAAANAAATAAATTCTATTTATTTTGTATTGAATGGCCAGCAGAGACACTCCTTTGCAGAATGGAATTTCCATGTTTCATAAATAAAGAACGAAACAGCCACATTCCAACATGGATGTCAGTGAGGGTGATTGCTACATGACTTTTTAATGTGGAGGCTTAGACTTTAGAACCAGCTCACCATGGAGACTCATGAACCCTCATTCTGGCAGAATGAAGGAAACAAAAGGAAGAGACAGTTTTCCCCTTTGGGTAGCAGTGCAAATTGATCCAAGACAAAAGTAGGCCATATAGTCATGGCACCTTTTGAAGCTCTAGTGATGCTTCATATTGAAGTCTCAGAGAAGCTTGTATTATTTTCTCTCAAATGATGACTGAAAAGAATTTGTCCCAAAAGATGACAGGGGAGATTTGTCCCAAAACCAGACTATGTAATATAAGGTTGATGCCAGTTGCATTCGTGAATTAAGAGTTGAATCTCCCTACTAAAATTTTTACCACTTGGTACCACACATGAACTGTATCAAATACAGGATCAAAGTTGGTATAGTTTCATGGTTAAGAGATTACACCCTTTCCTTTTAGCCGTCTTGATATTATAGGTATCAATTTATATTCATGTCAGCCTACAACTGAAGCCTTACAGCTCTAAAACTCACGGTGGATTCTGTCAGCGTGTCTCCTGAAAGGGTGAAAAGAAACTGAGTACTCTGATATCTAAGATGAGACATGTCAAGTTCTCCTAGACCCTTATAAACATTTGCATGTTTCTTGTATGTTTTACAAGCACCTACCATGCATTTTGTCTATAGAAAATGTCAATTGATGACAATGTTTTAATTCTCTTCTACTAAGGAAGAAATGTTCAGAGACACAGAAATTACAAATGAGGTATTTCAAGAGAGAATAATAAAATGCTAGCCTTATTTAGAGAAGAAGCAGCAGAACAGGATGTTTTCTTTTATAAACCTTTGACAAATGCTTTGCTACCATAGAAAAGATTTTGGAGAGAGCAGGAGTAGCTAAAATAGCTAAATTAAATTAATGTTCTAGGCTCGCTTTCTCACAGCATGTTTCACTGTAATTGATTCTACTATAGCCAAACTTAAATCACCAATATCTGTAAAGATGGAAGAAAATGAATATTTAATAAACTCTTTTGTTCAGTTGCAATAAATTAATCTATTGGAACAACCTATTATTTGAATAAGCATTTAAAGAATTTTTTCTACCTGGAGCACTTTTTTGTGGAACCTGTAATTGTGAAAATAATAAGAAAAAATACTTTAACAGATGAGAAAATAATTAATTAATTATGCAAAGTTGTATTCATTATTTACTTTTAAGCATTAAGTAACATATTTGATTTGAAAAGTATATGTCCCCTGACTAATAATTTAAACTTAATCTTGCAGCTGTACAAGCTCTTTAAATAGGTTGGTTTTAGAAGAAATAAATGCCCAAACCAGTACCTATTTTTACTATAATGGGAGAGAATTACACATCCTGTAATTCTGATTAATGCCTACAGATGAGCAAAAATCTATGATTCCAGAGAATACAGAAGATATTATTTGGAATTAGTCTTAATAGAATAAATTCATGTGTCTCATGCTATAATTAGAATTGGAATAATCAATAAAAGAAATCCTTTTGACAGGGTAGATCTAGTGTGCAATAATGAAATGAACATTGGAACACAATGTTGGAAAACCTGAGCAGCTGATAAATGTAAAAAGGAATTCCAGCAAAATATACATTACCAGGAGCATAGTGTAAACAGAGGAAAAAAACCAACCTAATACTAGAGAAAAATCAGGTTGATGCTATTACTTCTCAGAAGACTATTTTTTACCTTCTGCTTTGCATTCTTCTGACTAATTACTCAACAAGTTAAGGTATTTTGTTTCTAGGAGATATTGTTTTCTTCTTGATTTGTCAGTAATATCAAGGGAATAATAAGACAGGAGCAAGCAGATGAAAAACAAACACATGGTTTGCCAGGTTCCTTGAAGTTCTTATCCTTTTTGTTTGTTTAACAATGACCACCCCTCACATCCCCCCACCCCTCAGGTTCATTTACACAAGAATCTTAACTCTTTTGAAAGATATAGAAGGCATTTTCTTACAACAATTCTACTGTCACACAATTACGTATAACCAAGCAAG
The DNA here is from genome assembly GCA_013389925.1 of Aegithalos caudatus. Lineage (NCBI taxonomy): Eukaryota > Metazoa > Chordata > Aves > Passeriformes > Aegithalidae > Aegithalos > Aegithalos caudatus. Next base: position 10,901 of record WEIU01022022.1, read on the forward strand.
GATTTCTGCTAAGAGCTGTCCACTGAGAAATGGTGAAACAATATCCAGATGATTAAACAAATACTACCTATAAAATCTGCCACTATTTCACTAAATTAACAGTTGTATCTGTTTTATTATAAATGAAATCACTCTGGTTTATTTCCCAAAGCATTTCCGTTTTAGTTAAAATTTATTATTTTTTTCTTTTTTCCTAGAAATATCTCTTTAGCATGGCTCAAATTTTTGACTTTTCTTTCTATTCTCTTGAAAAATAAAAAAATGAAATGTTTATTTACTAGTTTGATTTACCTGTTTTTGAAAAATAAAGAATTATTTATATCATGTACCACATATGCTTTGTAAAATTGTAGAAAAGGTCATGTCCATGGTGGAAACATTTTACTGCATATAGAATTCTCATGTGCGGAATTCTCTGCGGACATGTTCTGTTTTCTGTTCTTTGTTCTTCAAGTAAATTTAGTCTAGCTCTAGATCAAAACATCCAGAATTTCTTTTTCCTAACTAACCTGGGTTTGCACATTGGTTTTTCCCTGTTCTAAGATGCTGTGTCCTAGGTAACAAGGGAAACAATCATGCCTAAGAAATTGCATGTTTGATCTGAAAGCATGTTAGTGCAGGCAATCAGAATAAAAGTATCCATACAAGGTGAAGAGAAACTAGCTTTTTTTTATGAAGGCTTGAAGAATTTGTGACAGTGTTCATGAGAGCTATTTTTAAAACAATACCTGATTTAGAGCCACTGAAAAGTAATTATTGTGGTGGTGCAGAATTATTTTGTTTTGCCATAGTTTAAGTAATTTTTGCCTATTGATTTCTGTAAGTTGTTGTTTTTAATATGTACCCTGATGGTTTGTTCCATGTACCCCTTTCCTATTCCCACAGTTGGTTTCTCCCAAACTTTTCCCCTGTCAGTCCTGTCAACCCCTACCCCATTCTCCCTGTCAGTCAAGGTCAGGCCTCTCCCTGTGTTCTGGAAAGATCCAGGGAGAGCATCGAGTGATTGGCAGAAGCCCAAGAACTCCCCCTCCCCTTGTCCCCTGTTGGCTGACAGGTTGTCAGTTTTCTGCAGAGCCACCCCTAACCCCCCCTCTCATTGGATCTGTGTAACCCCCACCCCTGTGATCCTCCGCCGTTTATAAGCTGTGTGCACCCAGGTTCTATGCTCTGTCTGGTCAGTTTTCTCCTGGGAATAAACCTCCAGCCTGCTTCACCTCGACAGAGTCCTCCTTTCTCCTTTTGCCTTAACCACACTTCGCCTCTGCCTCAGTGGTATAAGAACCCACTGTGCGGACAGTGGCTCCAGTGCCAGTCTGTGACTGTGGTCTGCTGTGGCGAGGCTAGCCAGTGGACAGCCACGGGCAGTTACAAATTATGATTCAGAAAAGTTAACAATTTTAATTGAAAATATTCAATTGATCTTCAGTGAGGTCCATAATATACACAAAGAAAAAAAAAAAAAACAAACCCAAAACAAAACAAAAACAAAAAACAACTAAATAAGGATAACACTCCCTTAAGGAAGGCAGAAAATATTCCAGAAAAGGGTTGAATATAATAGAAGCTTTTTTGTGATGGGAAGAGGATATGCTCTAGAAGTCACCAGACATATTGAATTTTTCAATAAATTATTTCAGAAATTAAATTAATAAAGGCCTGAGATTCTGAAGAAAAATATTATTTTACCATAGAGATTCTACTTCTGCTTGATTGAACAGATTATAAGTTGGGCAGCCCAGTCATTCCTTACACTATCATTTAAATGTTTTATAATATAAAAATAAAAGATGGCAACAAGAAGAGGATTCCATTTCTTTGGATGGGCAAATGAATTGTGGAAAATACTGGAATTCAACTTGAGTTTTTTTGGTTCTGAATTAATTAGAACTACCAAGAAAGACCTGAACAATCAATATTATAACCACGCAAAATTCAGAGTAGATAAAGAGGATATAAAATATCAAAGAAATCAAAAACTCCATTATGAAATGTATGTATGAAATACAATAGTCCTAACATTATGGGAATTTAAATGAAGGGAAAGAGTGGAAGAGGACACAAATAAGTCTTAATGTCCTGCTTAAGGTCCCTATGCTGCTGTTTTAGAAAAGGATATGCTCCACTTACAGAAGTTAATTACATAACTGGGGAAAGCAAAGTGGAGTTATTGATGCGTACAGCATAAGAGCATGGAATAATCCTGCAGACACTTTGCCTTTCTGGTGCTGTTGCAACCATTCAGACGCCAGATAATATTATCAGTAAAAACCTCACTGAATACTTTTTTTCAGGATGTTTTGGGGAAAAAAAAACCAGTCAGCTACAGAGAAATAAGCAGATATGAGTACATCCCATGGACTCATCTGTGACCAGCCACCATACTTACCTAAACTTATGACCTTCTACATGAAATCAAAAGCATGGAAAAATAGAAAGTAGATGCTGACAAGATTTTAGTAAGTGAAACACAAATGCCTAAATGTGTAATATATCTGGTTTTGTCTCTTTTTAAGTGGCAAATGCTGAAAAAAATCATACAATCCAGCATAGTGAAAAAACATATTCCTCTATGTGGATTTCTTATAGAAGTTCAAAAATAACAAGTTTGAAATTTATGAACAAAGTTTCTTTCCTCTCTGCCACCACTCTGTTTTTCTCTCAACAAGTGAAATTATAATAAAATTTAATGAGACATTCATTGTTCATGACAAATATTGGTTACGTATAAGAAATGGAAGAGATACAGAAGAAAGAAGAGAGGTATTCACTCACATTCACTGTAACTAAGGACTAATTTAGTTTCTAATAAGCTGATATAACTCTAAAATCAGTTTGTTAAGAGTAGTATTGGGAAAAACTTTATTATTTCAGATAGGGACTACTTTACACCTATAGTTTGTAAGAATGGAAGTCACTCTAGAATTTCAGAAGTTACTTGAGGACATAAAGGGAAATTGCAGGGATAACTGTACAAGAGACCAAACTACCAGTGTTGTAGAACAGTGGGTATATATTAACCTGTCTTTCAGAATGACTCTACTCAGTTTTCCATGTATCATTTTTGTAATACCATGTGTCTTTACTGGTACCATTTGTCCTTAGAGCAAAAGGTATGACAAGGTTCAAGAGAAATGTTTTCCAAAGATTTGAAGTATTGACTAAGAACTGCTGCAATTCAGATTTATGAAAGGGCTTATAAGGTATCCAGTGAGTTGAGTGGCTATACTTTGTGCAAAGACTCTTTTTGATTTATTTAGGTCTGTTGTATGTATTTAAAAGGTTGGAATTTAAAACAATAATCAAAAATCCTGTGGGAAACTGAATTGCATGTAGAGAAGAAGTCCTGTAGAGAAGGAGTCCAAATTAAATTGACTCCCATTATACAAATAAGGTAGATAATTTAGAAATTTGTATCTGCATGATATTTCAAGGAGTTAATTATAGGTCAGAAACTGAAGAAAATAGAGATAATTTACTCATGCTGAGAAAATAATATTCTATTTTAGCAAATAAACTCCAAAATAATAGGGGACAGAATTTTCTTTGTACTCTTTGAATAGTACTGTTATATTAATTTATATGTCCTTCAAAGGGAGATTTTTTTTTTTTTTGTGGTTTCCTCTCAAAATAAATCATTAAATGTTCAAATAAGAAATAAAGAAGAGAAGAGAAAACCAGGAAAATGCTATGTAACAAAATAAACTCAGTTCCTGAAGTGGAGATGATGGATTATTGAAAAATATTTAAGCTGTAATTATACATAGAATCACTAATTTTGGTTTCAAGGGAGACTAATTCTTGAGGTAAGATGAACAAATTAGATCCAAACACTTCATCTTTTGCCTACATAAAAATGGTGGGTTTCATTTACACCTTTACATTAACCAAAGGACTTGAAAAGCAATGCAATAAAAACTGGACTGACAACTTGAGAAGGAAATTGTAACTCTTCCTGTAAATATCAGAACTGAGAAGAGGCTGATTTCTACTTTCACATTTATTTGCGGGGAAGGTGACAAGCTAGGTTTTTTGGTGTGGTATTTCTGTCACCTGATAAGATTGCAGGTGTTAGTTTGTCATTACTAGTGATTGCAGTCAGGTCCTGGCAGCATTTAGATGTGTGTTCAGAAGGCATGGTTCATAACCTTATACTGTCACTCACTGACCTGCAGTTGCAGGAGGTGTTAAGAAAAGAGGGTTCTGTTAGTAGTGGTGAGTGCCTTATTGTTTCAGGCAATGTTTTGTAGCATCAAAGAATGGGGGGCAAGGGAGAAGACTCTCACTGTTCCTGGTGGCTAAAAGGTTTAGAATGTTAATACTTATGCATTTTGAAAAGTTCATAGTTCTCAGAGGAATTTAAAGAAAAATTGATAAAAAATTCAATGGATTGAAAGCAAGGGATTGGGTTTTTATGCACTACCCACACAGTATGTTGAGTTTCAGCTTAAGAAAAGCCAACCAAAACAATAGTGATAAGTTTTCCATATATGAAAAGTGGACATATTTCCACTTAGAGATAAAGGCCATACATGTTGGTCTGTCTTTTCGGTTAATCAGACTAGCTCATCATTTTTTACTGGGGAAGAAAAGTAAAATATAAGCCTGAAGAACACTTTCCTCCTTTCAAAATTACTAAAAAATTAGCATACAAGATAAAATGCTTGAAGTCAATGAAAAAATACTGTTTACCATGATTGAAACTGCCTTTGATAATGTTTTTGATTCATCATCACCCCTTAACCTGAGTGAATACTTATGGTTCACGAGAATATGTGGAAATCATTATGATTTAAAATGCCTTTTACTGGTTTTAGGAGATGAAGATTTTAAAGTTAGCATATCTCTGTGTAAATCTTTGATACTTTATAGTCAGCTTTATTTTCATGTGGTGAGACTTAAGTAAAGTGAAAAGTGGAGAGCAGTAGAAGGGAAGAAAGGACTGTGAGGTCTCAGTTTATTACAGGTTGGAACATAGATGGATTGTCCAATAGCTGGAATCAGAGGTCTGAAGTTTTCTTGGGTTCCCTCTTTTTATATTCAGTATTAAAGTACTGATTTAATAGTCTTTAAATATTTTGAGAGTACTTTTGGAACATTTTTGACACATATTCTGTCTTTACAGTTTTTAAATATGGTTTCTATATATGTTGAATATATGTCTATTTATATGTAAATTACCAAAGAATTCTTTAAAACTGAGATAAAACAACACAGGGTTTTTAATGGAAAATTGCTTCTTAAACCATGCAGTGATTTTTTT
>WEIU01022022.1:22294-34907 GCA_013389925.1 Aegithalos caudatus
AAAAAAAAAAAAAAATACATGTAGTATTGTGAAGACCTACATTTTCATTTTCCTGGTAATTCTGTCATCAGATAATTGCAAATTATTCTAATGACTCCTTACTTACTACCTTAAAAATTCCAGTAGAAACACTATAATGCAGCAGGGTGGTTATTTTTAGTTCAATATGACAGGTTTAGTGGCAAAAGCTCCAGATATTGCAAAGAATATTCTAGAAAACAGAATTAGATTGTTACCTCACTCTAAATTAAAGGGTAGAGAAATTTTATTCTATAAAGCTGAGCTTTAGAGTCTGTTCTTGATATTGTTATAGAATGTGTGGTGATGTATATAAAATAAGGAGAGAAATGAAATTCTGGTTCCACAGCTCTTTCATTAACTATAAAGGAAGGAAACAGGAGGTGACATTCCCACTTTGAGTGGCCTTGTCTTGAATACTGTGTATAGTTTTGGACACCACAGTATAATAAAGATATAAAGGCATTGGAGAGAGTCCAAAGGAAGAGTACAAAGATGGTGAAGGTTCTGAAGGGGAAGCCATGTGAGGGATAGCTGAGGTCACGTGGTCTGTTCAGCCTGGAGGAGACTGAGGGGAGACCTCACTGCAGTTACAACTTCCTTGTGAGAGGAAGAAGGGCAGGCACTGATCTCTTCTCTGTGGTGACATTAACAGGATGTGAGGAAATGGCCTGAAGTTGTGTCAGAGAGGTTTAGGTTGGATATTAGAAAAAGGGTCTTCACCCAGAGGGCACTTGAACAAGGCACTGCACAGGGCCCCAGGGAAGTGGTCATATTACCAAGCCTGACATGAACAACTGAGTATGGACAAGAGCATAGACAACTTTGTCATGAACATGGTGCGATTCTTGGGACTATCTTGTGCACAGCAATAAGCTTTGATGACCTCTGTGGGACCTTCGAGCTTTAAATATTCTATCATTATTTGGAATAGTTGTGTGTTCTGGTACCTTCTTTTGTGCATTCCTTCTTGATATCACTATTTTGAGGGCAGCATTTTTCTATTTCTTTATCAAAATCCACTGTGTTAAAAAACTAAACATCTTTACAGTTCAGTGACATGTAAATTAGCATGCATTGGTGCTATTTGTGTTGTGACATATGGAAAATGAAACCAGTATTTACAAACATCTGAACTGAGCCCAGAGACAACGGACTACAATACTCTCAAAAGAATCTTGCCACCATATGCTTAAAAGCTTTTGAGGGATCATCTGCAAAATGCAGGGTAAATCTTAAAAATTCTTTGGGTAAAAACAGCCCTTGACTATGCTAGGAACCCCACAGAGACCTGGATGTACAGGTTACCCTGATTTCTCAAGTGATGCATTTTGAAATATATGTACCTTTCCTTCTCTAGCAAGAAAGATTTATATAGCTAATTGTGACTCTGAGCTCCCAAGTAACGACAAAGAACACAAATCCCCTACCTCCTCCTAACCTGAGTGTTATCCTGTAGTTCTAGCATGTTCCCCTGGGTCATTTCTGAACTACATTGGGAGATCATATTAGGTCCTGCTGCTGGGAAAGCACTAGGATGTAATTGGAACAGTATCTCTAGCCCATTTTCAGTGCAGTTTTCATTAAAGGTGTGATTGAGATGACAACGTCAGTCAGGGGAAGGAACAGCCAGAATCAAATGACTCCAGGCTCATGAGGAAATTTAGCTTACCCATGAAGCATGATCAACAAGATTATAGAAACAAAGTCCTTAAGAACTTACACAAACCTGTCACAAAATTGTACAAAAACTAGTGCAGAGACAAGATTATCAGGTAGTTCTTAGCTAGAAAACTGCAAAGCATTAACCTGAAGTATTGGTTTAGCTCATTTTATACAACTCCAGGTGGCGTAGTTTGAAGTAAAAGCCATAAACATTACACTGTTTCTGGTTTCTCAGTCTACATTTCTTCTACAGAGTTGTCTCTGAAAGACTTATGAATGAGAGTTTTTATTTCATCAAAATTGTTTTACCTTAAGAGGAAAAATATCGATTAGGCTGAAGATGTATGCAGGGGTATTTACATAATATTTAGCAATACATGTGACATCCAATTTCAAAATATCATTGGTGGGCTTACTACAAATGTATAAATAACTGAAGGTCAGCCTCTTTGTTAGATTTTCCCCTAGGTAAGAAATGTCACATTTGCATTCTAATAACTGTATTAGCCAGTCAAGTAATTATAAGGAGGGAACCTCATTTGTATTTTATTGGGTATTTTCAAATCCTTTTCTGAAAAAAAAGGCAGCATCACTGAAATATTTGGCATAAGGGGTGAAAAAAGGTGAAAAAAAAAAATCCTTGCAAGAAGAAAACACATCCAAGAAATAATCTCTGTTTGTGTTGATGGAGTTTTGGTTGGTTGGTTTACCAATTGGTGACCATTGAGGGGTTTTTTTTTAGTATAATAATATTAACACCAACTAAACTGTGTCTTAAAAGAGGTAAGCATGGCATACAAATCAAGCAAGCAAACAAAACCAAACAAAAAAGCCCTGAAAACTGTTATTTCAGAGAAACAACTAGAGTATAAAAGTTTCATGTATAACTTTAAATTGCTTTCTCCTTCATTCTTTTGCGACTGGTGTGTGTTAGTATTCTGCAGGTTGGTAACTTTAGCATCACACAATATATCCAGTTAATGAGATTGCAAGAACATTGTGCTCCTCCATCATTTTCTTATCAGTGACAGTCAGTCCATTAGAAGCTGTAACCCTGAGAAGTGAACTCCAGTCTCATACTTTTTGCATTCTGAAATGGTTTTTCCTAGGCTGTTAATAGATAAGATGGATGCAACATTTTGTGGCAGTTCAAGACACTCGGCCTCCAAGAACTGTTCTGAAACCAACAACAGATCCATTATCTCCTTTTAGAAAAGGTTTTTTTATCCAGTATAATTAAGTCAAAGCCTTCAACACAGTTCTTCACAGCCTCCTACTGGAGAAACTGAGGCACTGTGGTCTAGACAAGGGATCTGTGTGGTTGGGATGGGGTGAGCCAGTGGTGACAAATGCTCCTTTTCAAACTGGCAACTGTCACAAGTGAGGTCCCCCTGAGACTGGTATTCAACCCAAAACAGTTGAATATGCTTATAAGTGACCAGCAAGATGGGATCAAGTGTTGCCTAACAAAGAAAACAAAAATGAACTAGTGGGGAAGATCACTGGCCTGGTGGAGCAGAGAGCTTTGGCTTGATCTCAAGGAAAGAAAGAGAGTTTATGAGCTTTGGAAGAAGACGCAAGCAATTCAGTAGGACTACAAGGATGTTGTGAGGTTATGCAGGGGGAAAACTAAAAGAGCCAAAACACAGCTAGAACTCAATCTGACTACTGTCATGAAGGATAACAAAAATTGCTATTACAAATGTAACAACAACAAAAGGAGGGCTAAGGAGAATCTGCACAGTTTATTAAATGCAGGGGGAAGCATTCTGCCAAAGGATGAAGAAAAGATAGAAGTAATTAATGGCTCCTTTGGTTCAGTCTTTAATAACTTGACCAGTGGTTCTCAAGGTATCTGGTTTTCCAGACTGAAAGACAGAGACAGGGAGCAGAATGGAACCTCCAAAATACCAGGGGAAATATCAGTGACCTGCTATACCAAATAGATCCACACAAATCTGTGGGTTCCACCCAACATTATTCTAAAGTTTCCCAATGGACACTTTGGAAGGGAAAGCTATCTTCCAGGAAGACTTGGATAGGATGGAAGAGTGAGTAAACAAGAACCTTGAAAAGTTCAGCAAGGAGAAGTGCACTTTGGAAAACACCACCTAGGAGTGCAGCACAGACTGGGATCTATCCAGCTTGGCAATGACTCTTTAGAAAGGGACATAGGGATCCTTATGGCCAACAAGCTCAGCACAAGTGAACAGGGCTCTGCTGCATCAATGCACTCGAATGGGATGCTGGGCTGCATCAACAAGGGCATCCCCAGCAGAGAGAAGCCATTATCCAGCTCTATTCAGCACTTGTCAGACCACACCTGAAATAATGTATTCACTTTTGGTCCCTGCTGTGCAAAAAAAAGAGGTGAGCAGTTTGGAAAAGGTCCAGAGAAGGTCATCTTTTGTCAAAGATGACAAAAGGACTAGGAAGTCTGACAGTGAGAAAAGGCTGAGAGAGTTGGTTTTGTTAGAAGGCCCAGAGTAGACCTTATTACTATGTGCCTCTATTTAAAGGGTGACTACAGAGAAGATAGAGACTCCATTTTTACAAGGAGTCACATGGAACAGATGAGGGGTAATGAGTTTGAGTTATACCTGGGGAGATTCTGATTAGACAAGAGGAAAATTTTTCATGGTGAGAAGAATCAGCTATGGGAATAATCTCCTCACGGAAATAGATGATTCTTCAGTGTTAGGCACTTGCAAGATTTGGCTGAACAGGGTACTGGGCCATTTTGCCTTTGCTTTTTCCAGGAATGGAACCAGATCATCCCTGAAGTCCCTTTCTAGCCTGGTATTCTGTGATCTTGTGATTCTATGAAGAGCTTTTTATGATGTTTCTAAGATCTCTAGGCTCAGCTTCCAAGATTTTATCTACCCTTACGGATACATAGATGTAATGCCCTTGTCTTCTAAACTTTTATCAATTTCTTTTTAGTGAATCCAATAGATTTAGAAGTATTCTCTTCATTCATATAAAAATTTACAGGTAGTTGAAGGAGATTTTAATTCATAAACTCAGAAAAATGGAATGCTCATATTTAATATTGAAAGTTGTTGTACTGTGTCCACTAGAAAAAAAAAAACAAACAGGTAATTGAAAGTATGGGTCAGATTCTGCTCTCAAGGAGCTTACTCTGTGTGAGGTTCTCTGGCTTTATCTCAGCATACAGAAGCAGAATTTTGCATTATAACAAAGCAACCTCAGTCAGACAATTGCTTTGATAATGATAGAAATCTATGTGTATTTCTTGGTTCTGAGAACATAGATTTCTTGTAAAGAAATTAAAAAAAAAAAATCTTTCCTCTGGTCCTAGGGCAATTCCAGGAAGAATGGCTGTTCATACTGAGAGGCAACACTGGTATTTGCTATTGAGACAGATTTGCCTGGAATTAAATGATTCCTGGCCAGCCTAGGTTCCTAATCTTAGTAGCAGCTATGTGAGACACTTGGAGTAGCTAAGAATAGATCCACTTATTATGTTTCTCATTGCAGACATCTTATATCCCTTCTAAATTAATTTTCAGCCAGAGCACTTCTGGATTGTAAGGTCCTGCGCGTGATACTTGTCAGGTCCTGAAAAATACATCCTCCCCAGGGAAAGAGGAACTGGTTACTGGAGAGCCTCTGTCATAAGGACAGCCTTTTACACTCGGAAGCACATATAACAACCTGATTTTGGTGGACTTGCAATATACGGTAAGTTTGAGAGTGCTTTTTTAGATAAATTTTTAATCACTTAAGAGAAAAAGGGATCCCAGAGACAAATGAGTCTCTATGTTTAGTGTGAAAAGGTCTGAAGAATTCATAGTCATTGAAAATTCTTGGATTACATGCAACATTTTTATGTTTTATGAAGATTTAGTAAGATTTTCAACAATGAGTGGGAAGGGCAATTGGTCCAGAGCCTGGCTTGTATGTGACATTATCATCCAGTAAAAATTATCTTATTCCTCCAACTCCTCCAACTCCAATAATTCTTAAGAAATAGGAGCATTACAAGCTTACAGTTAAATAGAGCTTCTGCTTTGATATTCGGAAGAACCAAGGCTTTTATACTACATCAACAGGAAAAGTATGCAAAGTACCTTTTCTTGAAATTACCTAGGAATGGTTTGTTCATTTAAAGTGAGTTTATTAGTGATGGCTGCATTTAAAAAAATCAAGTATATGTGCTGCATCATTTAAACAACAAGCTATCAATAAACTAATTCAAAAGAAGTATACAAGTCAACTTCCTCATTAAATGTATGTGGATTTCACCTATTCTGTTTGACAGATGGATATAAGGTAGAATTTCAACAAAATGGTAGCAAATAAGCTTCACTTAACTTTATTAAAATAAAACATAATACATCTAGGAGAAAGTATCTAAGTCATATCTAAGTAAGACTGAAGTCAGAGCTGACAACTGCAATTCAGGAAAGAGAACTTGGAGCTGTCACTAGCAATTTATTGAAATCATTAGTTCTGTATGCTCAGTAACCAAAAGAATTAGTGAAAAAATGTTGGATAAAATCAGAAAGGGTATCCAAGGGGGGAAAAAATGGAAAATAAAGGTTTAGGACTTTTTTGCTTCTAAATAAACATTTGTTTTGCACATGTCTTGAGTACTGCTAGCAGCTGTTGTTTAAGAATGGTTATAGGATATTCAAGATATTTCAGGAGAGGACAAAAAATTATCAACATGGAATTATAAAATGGTTTGTGTTGAAAGACACCTAGAAGATCATCTAGCTCCAAGCCCATGCCATGGGCAGGGACACCTTCCACTAGATCAGGTTGCTCCAAATTCCATCAAACCTGGCCTTGAACACTTCCTGGTATGGGACATCCACAGTTTCTTTGGGCCACTTGTGTTCCACCAGCCCCGTGGTAAATGTATCCCCCTTCAGTTAAAAGTCATTCCCTTTTATCTGATCACTACAAGCTCTTGTAAAATATGTCCTTCTCCAGCTGCTGTAAGGTGTCCCTGTATTCTTCTCTTCTCCAGGTTGAATAGCTCCAACTTTCCCAGCATATCTTCACAGAACTGTTGCTCCATCTCTATGATGATCTTCATGGACCTCCTCTGGACTTTCTCCAATTGGTCCACATCCTTCCTATTCTGGGTCTATACAGCTGGATGCAGTACTCCAGGTGGGGTCTAACAAGAACAGAGTAGAGTGCTGCAAGTGTTCAAGTCGAGCTCTCATTACTCAATATCCCAAGGTCTCTCTCTTCAGGGCGGTTCTCATTCCATTCTTCTCCAATATTTTTGCTTGATAGGGAGAGGATTAACATTTACAAAATCATAAATTTATCTATAGATCTATATATGTAACAGTAAGACCAGAGAACAATGGAAACTAATAGGAGATGGGTTTTAAACAATTGTTTAAAGTTTATCTAACAATAAACAATTTTCTGGAACCTGTTGCAACAATAAACTTTGGAGGTATGTAGCATCAGCCAGTTTAGCAATCATTTGAACAATTTCATGGACAACAGGCCCATGAACAGCCTGTAGGAGACAAAATCAGATATGTGCACTCTGATTTCTTGTTCAAGAGCTCAGTATTAAGTTTGATGGGAATGGGCTGTACACAGCCTTCAAGCCTGCATACTCTCTGTGGTGACAGCTACGTACATAACGTGCACATACTGGTGATAACTTCTTTTGCCACTGGTAAAGATTTGATATTGAGCTAAATGTATCCTTTGTCTAACCAAGCGAGATATCTTCTGGGAGTTCTTCTGGCATAAGAAAATCAGGAAAGAATGTCTTCCAATGTAGCATGGGAATAAATTACAGACCTTCCTCAAGTAGACAGAAAAGTGAACTTTTATCTTGACAGTGGACAATATTCTGATAAACAGCTCTAGTAATATCTACTTCTCCCTCCCCTCAAATTATATTTGAGTTCTTTTTGCATATTTTTTGCATTCTCCATGACATCAGAAAATCTGAAGAGGTGTAATCATCCAACATGTGGTATGTAACTTAATTGAATTGACAACCATAAAAACAGTAACAAGCAGAGAAGAAAACTCCTTCAACTTCAAAAGTTATCTAACAAGCTGAAGAACTTTAGGGGCATTTTAGAAATCCCTCTTACTGAAATAAACATAACACAGACCTTACATTCAATAGATGTGTGAGAAATATATATGCTAGCTAAAGCATTGTTTTTCATCTTTGAGTAATTTTACATCTACTATACTATTGATGAGTGACATGCAACTGCTCTGGAAATACCTATATGGCATGGGAAATAGCTTTTTAATTTTTAAGATATAGCAAATAGTTTAATAAAATCATTTTTAAAACCATTTCTACTTTTCAAAAGCAATGCACTTTAACAACAACTTTTAAACTGCAAAACTCCATCACTGATTAAAACACTAAATATATTGTAAAGACATAATCTTATGCTATAAAACTAACTTCCTTTACTTTCTGATTCTTAGAGGTATTCACAAATATCTCAATACTATAAGTGAATGAGATTCAACTGTGACAAGAATATAAAGTAGCTTTGCACAAACAATTAGTCAGGATTCCCTGTGTTTTCACCTAAGTTATCTCAGAGAAAACTCAGGAAACAGGCTGCTGTCTTCATTTCCGTGGTGTTTTGAATGCATTCATTTGCACAGAAGAGTATAATTCGAGGTGTCTTGCAGAACATAAAGAAGGAAAATAACACTTTTTAGACAAAGACTTTCCTTTAGCTATCCACAAGAATGGAACAGAAATCCAAACAAAACATTTGATTTAGAGCTTCTTTTGCCATGAGCTTGGTGGAGGCGGTATATCAGGTCCTAGGATTATCAGCCAGTGGGAACAAGCACCTGAGGAAAAAAGATAATAAAGGTGAACTGGCAGTGAAAAAACTACAAGCAGAAAGTTCTAGGAAAGCTTAAGATAGGATTTATGATTTCTTTCTCTTCAGATAAGCAAGCACAGTTTAAATGTCACTGTAGCATGACTAATATGAATGCATGTGTTCTATGGTGATAATGTTGTATCACCCACTTCAGGGGGTCCTGCTGAGATTTGGGTTGCTCCGAGAACAGCTATGAAATTGGGAAGTAAACACTGAACATTTTTCTACTGTCTTGATCCTTTTTTACTGTGATGAGCACTTGTTTGTATAAGCAATTTGAGCACAGCTAAGGAACTACTTGGACAATAATGAGTGAAGATTGCAGGGAACCACAAACTGCTGCCAGGACAAGCCTCATTTTCACACAGCTTCCTTCCATTTTGTGGGATTGCATTAGGCTGCCTTCATGTACTCAGTTTAGATGCCTAGACTACAAAGTGAACTCATAAGAGATTCTCCAAAACTACAGCCAAATGTTAATACTGTGGATTTAGGCTGAAAAGAAATCAGTGCCAGTGCTGCACTGGAAAAAANGAACTCAGACCCTGTATATACATAAATATTTTTTCATTATTCACTGAGGTGAGTTAAGCAAACATGCTTGGTGCAGCTACCATAGAAAAATGTCACAGTAATCATTTTCAGTTGCAATCAACATGAGTTGACATGCTGCTGCCTAACCCTTGTAACTAAACCACTTACAATTTAATAGTGTGATGATAAGGATATAAATAATATTGACTTGCCTGTAATATGACTATATGCAAACTAACCTAGTTGAAAAAGAGTTTGATGATATTTTGCATCATGGTGTCACCAGAAAAAATATATAAGCATTTTACTCAGTATATGGACAGAATGACCACCAAAGTGGCAAGCAAAGAGGGGTGTGGCAGTATGTAAAGGCATGTGTCTAATCAATGTAGAAGTGCAAGACAGAGAAAAGGTATGTCTAAAAGAGTATAAATAGGATTCATTGAACACACAAAAGGATAATTGATAAAACAAAGTAGAGAAACACGACTGGGACAGGTTCACTCACCTTCTGAGGAGAGGAAAATGACATAAAACCATCAGACATAAGTACAAAAAAATCAGAGAAAAAGGATGAGAAAATCACTTTGGTTTTGGTCCTTCATCAATTAGTCCTCCAGTCAGATCACTTGGATGTTAGTAACTAATAACACCAAGAAGCACAGCAACTCTTAGCAATTATAGATCATTGGCTCCATGTTATTTTATATTCACAGCTAATTCAGAACATAGGTATAAAGGACTAGCAGTTTTGCTTATGCAAAAGATCAAGATAATGACTCACAAATACCACTAATTCTTTCAGTGAAGTTGGAAAACCGGCCTGGTTTGTCAGTCTTCTAAACAGTTCCAACACAATAATGTCCGATTACTTAACTGTTATCTATCAGCCTACTAGTCTGTGTATTAAACTGAAATATGTGTTTTGAACCCTTTCCTTCTTGTCTTAAAAATTCTACCTGTTGGTGCCTATTTTATTTTCATAGATGGGAAAGGGAATATCAATACCTCAAGTTGCACATATCAACATGCCATAAAAGGCATGTTACCCTAAAGTTGGCTGGTAGCTAGATTTTCTGGTGGTGTCAAATAGATTTGATACAGGGTGCAAGACTTGTCTTCCCTCTCTAGAACTGCAATTTGTTTCAGAAATACTTTAAGTGCAATGTAGTCTGCCAGACTACAACTCAACAAGAGTGGTTGCAGTATTGCTTTCATTTTATTACCATTGGCAATGTTAGGGTAATTAGCTAATTAATATGGTAATAACATTAGAAAAAAACATCAGATGGGGATTAATTAGTCATACTAAATATCTCATATTTCATGAGTTATTTTATGGCCCAAGAGAAAAAGGAAATTAAATGAAGGCTTAAAACCCTAGTTAGTAAGTAGTTCTCTTTCTTTCTTTTAAAGCAACATAATAAATGTTTCTCTTATATGAAGATTAGGAAGAAAAGGGGTTACAAATATACATTTCTTGTTATTAAATATGAATGTATACAAATAAAATAAACATCTACATGAATCTCTTCTGCAGTAGTATTTAGCTGTGTCTGGTTATTTATCTCTCCACCAAACGGAGTCAAAATAATTGACATTGAAGCTTATTATTTATCACTGAGGAAAACATTTTTAATGGGAAAGAAGATCATCATGTCACTACTAATACTGAAAGTTATTTAAAGAGAATGTTATCTCTGGGTGAACATATATTATAGAGCTTTATGAAATGCCACTGAAAATTAAAATCAAAATGGAACATCAGAACTCTTTTATTTATCTCTGTGTGTTTAATGGTAGTGAAATATGCAAGACCATGCTTTGGATGCTGAATTCCCTTATTCAATGAACAGGGATAGCACATTTTCTCCTTCTTTCCTTACCTCCTTGCATGAAATAGAGAGAGGAGATATGGTTTAAAATGGATTATGTTGTTATCAAAAAAAAAAACCCTCAGCATTTTATGTTTCATTTGATTTAGTGATCTGCCTCAGTTGGAATGACAATATTTCTCCAGTTTCTTGTGAGACTATTGGAAATATCTGGTGGTTTTTCTCATTTTGCATGAGTTGAAATGCAAATCTTCCAGGGACAAACTCAGCAAATCACTTCAGCATTAAATAACAGTTAATAGGATATGAGCACATAAATCAGTTCTTCAGTGCATGCACACCACTGACCCTGATCTGTTCAGCTTTTTCTTTATGTCAAGTCTTGATCCCTGACTTTTGTAATGATCTCTGTCATCACTGAATTCGTTGCAAGATCGTAGCGTAGAACTGCCAAAACTGAATCAGTGTATTTGGGCCATCAATTTTTTATATATGCCATCAAAAAAAATAATGTTCAAGCTCAAAGCCTTGAAACCACAGTGAAATAAAATTAATAAAAAGTAATACAGAATTAATTTGAATTAATTCCTAGTTTTATATTTAATTTATGGAAGGTTTTTTTGTGCATTAAGGCATGAGAGGATTGGTTTCTGGACTCAAAATTCCAGTCTCCGTACCAAAAAGCTGGAGGAAATCACTTGTAGAATTTAGATTAGGAATCTAATTAATAATAATTATATAAGAATTTATAAAAATCTTAATTCCTAAATATCTTATTTCTGGATTTATAGTCTAACATATCACTCCACTAAGACAAGACATTTAAAGGACTGTAGTCCAAACCATTAGACCAAGCTGAGGTTCAGGAATGATGATAATGAAACCTAAAGTCAGGATTCCTGGAGAATGCTCTCGTTCCAGTGAGGCAGACATTACACAGCCTTTTCTATCAAGACTAAGTTGACTGGAACTTATAAGCAAATAGAAAAGTTTTGAAATGACTGGAGAATTAAAATAATAAATTGCAGAGGCCTAGCATCCTGACAGCAAGAGAGAATATATAGGATTGGCCATATCTGCATTCCAGGTCTTAGTTGCTGTCAAAATATGGTGTTTTTTTTCCATGAAGATCTCCATAAATGTCACCATTATGCGGAATCAGTTTTTTCTACGTTACACATATCACCTGTAATTATGCATCCTAGAAGCCAGTGAGTTGCCACACACATCCTAATACAAAACTTTGTAATCAGTACTGCTTTTTCAGTCCCAGGATGGAAAAAAGGCAACTTCACAAAATTTGCAACAACAATGGCAAATTCCTCTGGATATCCAGCAGCAATATCTATTCCTTCTAAAGGAAAGCAGGAACAGGAAACAACACTCTTCCCTTTGCACTTTTTGAGGCTTCTCCACTTGAAAAGCTGCAAAGGGTGGAACAAGTTGCCTGGTAGGTGCCTACTGCTCTGCTTAATTTTCTTACTAGCAGGGCTCCCTTTCAGCCACTTCTGATAATAAAACCATAAGAAATTAGAGAAGGTCTGTACTTCTGAAAGGAAAAAAACTAAAGTGATAAAAAAATTATAAGTCACAAGTTATCCAGCACTGCTGTCTCTTGAGAAGTAAAGTGGGAATAAAATTATTTTTACTAGCCTAGAGACCTCTTCCCTGGCAAAAAAAAAAAAAAAA
>WEIU01022022.1:34952-51431 GCA_013389925.1 Aegithalos caudatus
AAAAAAAAAAACCAAAAACAAACTCCAAACCTAAAAAACACACAACACCCTGTTTTAAGTGAGAAGTTTGTTTAGAAAGCTCAAAGGCGAGTTAATTCCTCTAATAACAGAGGGATTCTGGAAAGGCAAATGTTAACCTTTTTCACAGCATATATGTACACATTATATGATTCTTAAAATTCGCTTCAGATACCAGCAGTATCTCTGGAGAGTTTATTACACTTGATTATTCCACTTAAGTATTCATAAATATTTATGCACCAATTGATGTTCTCGATATAATCTTTCAGTGGTTGGTACAAATATGTCACTAAAAAGAACAGTGAGGGAATCTGCAATTAGCAATTAGTGATTCAAAAGTATCATGTGAAAAGTTGAAAATCTCACTTGCATAAAAGAAGCTTCTACATTAAACATATGGTTTAGCTTTCAAATGCAAGTCACCACCAGAGCACTAAGCCTGTTCTCTAAAGACTGAGCTGTACAGCTACAATAATATGAAAAGGAAAGGACATTCACCTCAATTAACATACAAGAATTTTGTTTATCCAAATAACATTAAAATTTTTAATGACTGACCAATTTCTTTTAACTTCTTTTCATCCTTTTCTTAGATACATTTACATTTCTCTTGGCCAAGGTGACACTTACAGCCTTATATTCCTTATTATCCTTAATAGGGAACTGTATTAGTTCTGATTTAGAATTTCATATGAGCCTGCTTTTGGTAGAGGAGGTAGAAACCAGATATTTTTGCTCTTCTTTCTCACATAGGAAGTTCATATGAAACATGTAAGCAGGAACAAAACATTAAACCATCATTTCTTTTCATGTGTCATTTATGATCCAACACAACAGTGGTTTATGAAACACTAATCAGGCAGGCCATATTGTAGTAATGCAGCCCCCATTACTAAGTGGGCATTTCTGTATAAGAAAAGGGTTTCAGTTTACCTCTTGACTTTTTAGAAAGTTTAACTGGAAATATCTATATTTGTCTCTTTGTAATTGGCTCGGTGCCAGGAGAGAAGTAGCTGTTGGACCTTGTCATTGTTTATCAAAACCTGTACCTCTTTCTGTTGGGAGTTTTCCAATAGATCCATCCTCAATCATTAAGTAGAAGAAGAAACGGGACAAAGGAAACAGCATTCTGTAGGTATTTTAGCAGGTGTGGGATCTATCTGTGCTCAGCTTTGGTAAATTGCTTTGTATTATTTCAGTTATCTTATTAAACCCTTTTGATTTTTTCAAGACACTCTCGACCATGCCTGTTGCACTGTTATTTTAGCCAAATGTGAGCAGGGCTGGACCCCCAGAACTTATGGGGATCACCCCCATACTGTATGTTATCACATTTTGTCTGAGAGCATAATCATTATTTTTAATTTATTTCTTGAATTGAATGACTGGAATATTTTTGTCCCCAAATTAATTGTATCCTATGTTCCACTCATGGCAGTGGAAGCTTTGAGTTAGTGCCAGATCTAAATACAAAAGAGAAAATGCCCCCCTACCTCTCAATGATCCCCATGTGGAATTTCTTCCCCTATTCAGTTAGCCCGGGTTTATACTCATAACTTACCTACTGATTGCTCTTTGCTGTCACATCCTTTGGCAAGCAAAAAAAACACCCCACCTACTCCATGGTTGATCTCATCAACCCTAACAGCTGCCCGCAACCTCTTTTAATTTGGAAGCTCAGCCATGAGAAGGCTGTCAGGAAAAATCTCTGTGGCTTAGCTGAGTGAAGTTCATCACCCTGAATATGAGCTTACTTTACACAGTGAACATCCCCATTGTCTGCGGCTTGTGCCTGACTAGATTTTAACCAAGTAGACCTGTTTATACTATTATACTGCCAGAATTGTACAGATTTCCTTCAGTTCCAGTTTTACACAGAGGCAAAATAAGAAGTAATTGATCAGAGCAAGCTGGCTGCCAGACACTGCAAAACAGGAGTTGCAAAAATATTAATGCCAGAGCCTTGAGATAAAAGAGGCATGCTGCTACTGCGGTGGCTCTTGTTCCTAAGGGAACTTCTCTGTGTCAGCTGCTGTCCACAGGGAGGCCTGATGCCCCTGGCAGCTCTCACTGTGGGTTTACTTTTCTTACCTAGAGCAGCAAAGCCTAAAGCTTTGGCAGGGCTGTCACCAACCACACATCTCTCAGAGTGTGGCTTTCAGAGTCATAAAATTCAGAGAAAAAAAACCAGTAAAACGGATTCTGAACTTTTCTCTTTTTATTTGTTTGGTCCTCAAGAAAAGACATATTGTTACTAAAAGATGTTTCTGGAAACTTTAGAAAAAGTCTTGCTACATAATGGGTCAGCAGATGGCTGTAACAGGCCTAAATCTGTTCTGCAGGTTGGTATCCAGGAAGCCCACTTTTAATGACTGTTTTCTTCTGTACTATGTAAATATGTCTACATCCTACAATTTTTATCTCAAAGAAAAATGATATTTTATAAAGTAATATATTTGGAAGGTGGAAACCAATAATTTAGGAAATGGAAAGCATATAATTGTTGTCCAATAGAAGGTTTCTTCCAAGAAAAATTTTACTTGGGCCGGACATTAAAAAAAATGTAACTTCAGTGCTCAAAACCTATCCCTTCATCATACAAGTAATTAACAAAAACGAAAAATACCTTACTTGCTCTTGTGTTCTTTCCAATATTTAATGAAAGCATACTTGCTCGGATTCAGATAAGCAGATTTTCCAGGTTTTTTATATTTCCCTAGATCATGAGAAATAAATTGAATTTGAGAATCTCATCCCAGGAATTGTTCAGGAGGAGGATTATTGCTTCTGTTAACATGTTTTTGGATTGAATATGTCAGTATACTTTCATTATGGTTATACCATTTGTAGGTCCTTAACTCACTCAAAGCTATAGTCAATGAAGCATTCCAAACAACTATCATTGGAAGTGGCAAACTTTGAGTCAAGAAGGATTATTTCTATGTATGAACACATTTTCTATTTTATGTGAAATGAAATAAAATTTAATGTCACAACAGAAGAATGGGCTTTTTATATATTGCTAGTATCTCTCTCTTTTGCATAATGTACGTTATAATCAATGCAATTTTTTTATTGCAAATTTGAAACATAAGTGTCTCATTTATGGAATTAGGCAGCAAAGATAGATCTTTTTAAATGCACATGAAAGACACGAATACTGACAGAATTTCAGAAGATTTATATGTCAAGTAAACGGCACTTAGGGACATAAATTTACAGCATCCTCTTGTGACATTCACAGTCATTTTCCAATTTTGGCATTACTGAACACCTCAGCCAGGGAAAAATAATGCAGATATGGCATCAGCAGAAGCAAAGGCATATTCACATCAACCAGTTTTTGAATTCTTTTCTGTCAAAACTGCAACTAGAAAATTATGCTGGCTAGAGAAAGCCAATGAAGGTCCTAGTGATTTCAAACAAGGGAGATGTTTTGTCTAAGAAAGGCAAGCACCCAAGTAAAAAAAAAAAAAAAAAAAAAAAAAAAAAAAAAAAAAAAGGATCAAGAAAGCAGTAAAGAAAATACTTTATGTGCAGGTGAAAAGAGGTAAATTTATATCATGAAGAAAAAAGTAGATGAGTTCCTCAACTTACATAATAAATAGACTGTTGGTAAAGAAGGTCTTTCTCATAAAAAGGCCGATTTGTGCAGCAACAGTGAAGAGGTCAAAATAGCAGCAGAGAAGAGAGTGACAAAATCTAGACTGTGAACAATCCAAAAAACACTGCCTGTGACAAAATGGTTCTGTTCATTAGAAATAACATCTTTACTAGTTTGAAAATATTACAAATCTGTATAAAAAGATTAGTGTTGGTTGAAAGATAGATGAAAGTCAGTGAATTTAAAAAAATCCAAGAATACATATCATAAATCAAAAGGGAGGTTACAGGCATGCCTCACATTCACACTCTTTTGTTCAAAAGAAGGGATTTTACTGCATATCTAAGAAGGCATTCTGAAAATACTAAATATGGAGTTGAGATTAGCAAAATAATAAATAGAAGACATGCAAGACATTTTAAGTAGAACATTTTATGTTTGAAAGATAACACTTAAGTACAAAGGGTGAAGGAGTCATGGTATCTTTCTCTCCAAAAGCTCAACAAATATTCAACAGGGAATCTTTGTCATGAGGACAAAGAGGAAGTCATCAGGACAGAGGAAAGACAGAGGAAGTGCTCAGTTCTGAATATTGTGAACATTCAGACATCTGAAATATTTTTAGTGTCACTGAATTATCACAGGGACATACACAAACTTTTCATTCAATAAGAAAAAATAATTCCACAGGAAATATTCAAGCTTTTCTATAGAGAAGAAACTCCATCTTGGAATCAAATTGTCAGATGTGAGGAAAGAACACTGTCTCATTTGGAGGAAGTTGCCTTTCTGTCTCTTTTTACTGGATCAACATCAGCAAATACATTAGCTAATAGGGCAAGAAGTAAATGCAAAATAATCAATGCAATTATATTGTTTCTGTTCTATTAAAGTGCTCAGAAAGGATTGAACCTTCTCCATTTCCAGTAGAGATAAATAATGCTGTAAGTATAACATATGGAACACAGGAAAAAAAAAAAAAATTACATCCTATTTCCTATATCTGTTACCTGCTTCCAAACTAAAATAATCCCAGATTTAGTTTATGGGATAATCCCACTCCTGGTTTGTGGTACTTTTATAGTGAACTTTGATAAAAAATTCTATTTCTTCCACTATTCCTTCCATTAAAATACATCTGTTCTCCTTCACCTGCTATGAACTTGTCAGTGGAGAAGACATAAATGCTGAAGTTGTATAAAAAACACTTCTTAGATTAACATTGAGTGAATTTTCTCCTTAGATTAACATTGAGTGAATTTTCTCCTTGCCTACGAGATAATTACGTTTCTGATGTTGCCCACTTGGAGATGCACTTAAAAGTATCAGCAGTGCTTGAGATAACATCTGCTAAGTGCTTTTTGATTAAGTCTTTTATAATTACTCATTTTCACAAAGCATGTGTCTATTTGAAGGGCACCTCAGTTATCAAAGAGAGTATGCTAATGTAAGCCTTTCATTATTTTGGATTTCTTATACTGATTTGACATTTTGTTTAGGTGTATGAGAAGTTAAAAAAGGATGCGGCTAGTCTGTGTCATGACTGTTTGAATTTTTACGTGTAATCCAAACTATGCCTCCTATGTACTCACTTTGAAGAGATGATGGATGTATTTGCTAGCTCAAGTTTGGAAGCTTTTTGTCTCAAACTGGAGAACCACAGTACATCTGGCAACAGAAGTGACCACTAAGAAAAAACACTCAGACTACAATTCTTAAACAGAATTTTGTAGTAGGTGTACCTCAATTCCTAAGAGATTAAGTCCTTTTATGAGACTGCTGGGAAATCTAAGATAACTGAAAAAAAAAGCCAAAAAAGTTTGAGAATTTCTGCAATAATAATATAATCTTATTTTGTAATTAAAAAAAAACAAACAAACAAACAAAAAAAACCAAAAAACAACAACAACAACAAAAAAAAAAACCAACTCAAGAACACCTGCAAGTCTTACATGAAATACCCAAGAAAACTGAATAATCCAGTGCACAATGTTATTACTATGTATTCTAGGTGTTTATTTTTATGCACTTTTCCTGGTTACTTTGCCTACAGGCAAATAGATGGGAAAATCTGATCACGGGAATTCATTTACACTGGTTGCAAAACCTTTAAGACAGTAAGCAAGCTGAAAGTCTTATTAAGCTTCCCATTAGGAAAATAAGCTCTTTCCTCTAAGACATGATTGCCTATTTAAGTCTTTCTACTGAAAATCTTACTTCAGTTGATAATATTTAAAGAAATTTCTCAATACCAATCTTAAGTAGAAGAGGTAGCTTAGCATATTTTTTGTATAAATCCTATTATCCAGTCAAACAATGGTCCTTCATGTGTAATGTCATTCAACTGCATAAATATGCCCTATTATCAAGAATATTTAAATACAAATAATATACACTCATCCTGGGTACGTGCCACCTGTTCCCAATGAAACCTTGAACAACAAATTGCAACTGCTTGCTGTTGCCGCCCTTTACTGCAAGATATTTTAAAAGAATTTTAAAATATGCCATCCATTAGGGATATCTGTACTTTGGATGCATGTGATGACAAGCTGCTTGGAAATTTTTTGCTTCTGATGAGGAAAAGAGAGAGAAAAAACCACAACTTGTCGTTACTTACGTAAATGCAAAACCTTTCTTTTGACAAGTGTGCATCTCAGGATTGCTAATTATAATGAATCCTCAAGTAGGATTTCCTGAATTATAATATAATATCTATCTTGAATGAATGATTGGTTTCAGGCACAAAATTACATATGCCATGAAAACTTTGATATTATCTACCTGCCTGAATGACTGCTTGATATTTCTTTAAAGATACATCTTTAGAATCTACAAAGAACTTAAAGTTTCAGTCAAAGATGAACATTTAAAAACATGTCCTTCTGAAATATGTATCTCCTCATGAAGTTGTGAATGCAAATGACACTGCTTCTCTTTTTGAAAAAAAAAAAATTAAAAACCCTCTTCAAGGTTTTTATTTCGAAGTAAAATTTTGTCCTTTCTAGAAGGGATGGCTTTAGAATGTTTGAATATTTTTAGGGGGAAAATATCATCTGCTACTTATCCCACAGAAAGAGTTCCAGAATATGATTAATTGTTTAGTACATTATAGTGATGCATAAAATACCTGGCACTCATTTGAAGCATGCATATGTTTCCATCTAGCACCATTTCTGCCAAAGAAGTTCTGAGCTTCCTACAGAGATGTAGTGTTTCCACATGAAGACAGCCTCTAGCAAATCTCCATTTCAATGTGAAACTATGCAGGCCATTTCCATCTAAGTCTGCATGACTGATTTTTACCTCTGATCTTACAGAATGCAATATATGCATTGATGGTAATGATCTCAATATGACACAAGCACCAAGTATACCAGGATCTTCTTGTCAGCAAGGTATCTTATTATTTTTATCAAAGAAGGCTGTATTAGGCTATTTCCTAGGAATATGCAGGTGACTGACTACTTTGGTGATGTTTATCTTAACAGATTTGCATAAAAATATTCCTAATTTTAAAGTCAATTATCAGATTTTTTTTCCAATTTATGAATAGTTGTAACTGTAAGAGTGGGAACTGGGAGGGCACCGTAGTTGCTGGGTGCCTCCCAGAGTTACGGTGGGAGGGTGTTACCACTGCTATTTTTAATTGTCAGGCCAAGTACTTAGCCCAGCAAAGGAAGGGACTAGGAGGATCTGAAACATACTGCAGAGCAATCTCTGCCCTAATAATAGCCACATCCAGTATAAATTAGAGGAAGAAACCCCAGTGGCTTACATCTAACCACAGGCATAGGTAATCCCTTTGTCAGAATCCCAGTGTGCCCTCTATGACCCATCCACACTAAGTAATGCCCCAGGTGTGAGCAAGTGTTTCCAGGGATGCCTAAGCACACGTGCAATTTCCAGCATTTGACTGAAACAGTAATATGTTTAATATGCACATATATTAAGCAGATAAGTCATTACTTTCTGAACTAAAATAAAGCCAATCTCCTCTGGAACACTGAAGAAACATTTGATCTGTGAAACTGCAAGTGATTAGGATGCAAGATAACAGACTGCAAAGTCCAGCATTAGCCTTTTAATATTTAATTTCCATATTAATATGAGTCAGATCTTCAGAGATTTACAATTAAGATGTTTGTCAGCATTTCATTGCAAATGTTCCTTGGTGTTTTGAGCTCAATAATTATTTGTCAATGGTTTGGAGATAATATCATATCATGCTTAAAAATAATGGCCTTTTTGAATATTTACAGAAGAATCAAGTTGATTGCAATTTTTTATCTTATTGCGTACTTGGGTTTATTAAATATGGGGTATTTCTATCTATTGGGATGATTTTTTAAATATATTGTTGTTAATATTTTCCCTTCAAAATTAAACTCCATATTAAAGTTTTCCATATCAATATCAATATTTGGACTTCAAGTCAATGGCTCTAGAGTCAGTCAAGAATAGGGAACTGTATGAGTTTTTCAGCTTGTTTTTCAGATTGTTCAGCTAAAATTAAATTTTAAAACTCCTCCTGTTCTCAAAATAATCACAGTAGCAGATGAAATTTCCTCAGCTAATATATTTGTTTTCTTTAATCTTTTTTTTCCTTAAGATATATCTGTAACGGAAACATACCGTATTGCTACTTTAGAAATGTATTTCAATAACACTGCATAACAGCATATATTTACAGCACATGTAGCAGTGAGTCAAGTTTTGACAGTCAACTTTGATTTTTTTTTCTTTTGGTATGGTCAGTGTACTGAATCTAAAACAATTTTCCAGCTAAATTGACAACAGCTATCCTTTTGCTAAGTAACTAGGCACAGACATTGTCCTCAGAAAATCCTATAGAGAGACCTCTTACAGTTAGTGTTTTTACACAGAAGGAGAATCTTGACCTGTGCTTTGGCATGGATTTAGCTGACCCACAGCATGTATACAGACCACAATTCCTGAATGCACTGTGCTCAACTGCCCCTGAAGTCTCTTCAGCTTGACATTTGCCTCCCTTTCAGTCATGAGTACAATATAATTCTGATGAGAGCGGACAGAGTGGACTCTGTTGCCAAAAATAGATGGAGGTTCTCTCCTCTCTTCAATAGATTGCATAAAAATCTCAGTTCCAATGACAGTTTTCAATCTCATTTTACAACTAGGTACTACGATACCTATGAGCTGGACAAAGAAATTGCACTTAGGTAAGAAATTATAAATAAAGTCTTTACTAAATGAAATTTCATTATGGAAATTCCATGGACGTTTAATTTTTTTCTCACTGAAATTGATAAATTTCTTTAAATTAATAAATTTGAATGTAACCAAAACATTTTAAATTGCTCGATTCAATTACAGTTTTCTTGTGAGTTGTTCACTGTGTAGCTGTATCTTCTAGTGATGTCATGGTGTTATGCATACATTGCCAATTGAACTCCCTATGGGTCCCAGACTTTCCTGGACAGATTATGACATTGCTAAATGCCTCATCTGAAAACATCAAGTCATGTAGAATAAGAAAAGGAGGAGGAAAACATGAAGTATGCCCTCATTGATGTAGCACCACAAGGATATTCAGCTGAACACCAAACCCAATTAAAACAAGGAATTCTGTCGTTTTTAAGTTATAAACTTTTTGAAATCTGTGAATACTTGTCTACAAAAAAGTTTGAGTAGTTGACTTAGGCTGACACAAATGTCACAATATCAGGACTTCCTAAGGGACTATGTTCTGATTTTCACCTGGCTGAACCATCAGTGGAAGCTGTTGATATTTTTCTATCTATTCTTGACAACTGGGGATAGAAAATAGAAGATTACACACCACTGCCTACAGATAAAAAGACTCCATGCTGGCCACATTGTGGTTACAGTACAGAGACAATTAATAATATGAGACCATAAACTGAATTAATAATTTAAAAAAAAAATATTACTTTTCTTATTTTTTATTTGTAGTGAATCCATTCCTTAAATCCATAGCATATTTCTGAGAACTTGTAAGAGCATATGAACCACAATTTTAAAAGCCCCAAATAACAGAATGCCTAGATTTTAAGCGATTTAACCTACTACGCAGAGTTTGGTTATGTTATTTAATGATAGAATAATGATACTTTCTGTTCTGTTTGATATTACATGAAAACTTAAAATTTCACCTACAAAATCAAATGCAGGTTTGGTTTGTGGTTTTGTTTTGTTGTTTTGATTTTTTGTTTGGTTGGTTTTTTTGTTTTGTTTTGTTTTTGTCCAAGATGTTCTCTTTTGATAGTTAAGATTGTTGTTAGGTGAAATGGTAACATTTCTTCCTATAGCATTGTAAATCCATTTCTGACCAAACAAATTCTATGGCAAACAAGGCATTCTCTGCCAGAATTGAGCTTCATATTTCATATTATTTTGAGTATCTTCTTTTAAGTGAGGTACTTGTGTCTTCCTATCATGGCTTTATCAGTCTGCTCCATATAAATAAATGTTTCTACAAAAGGATTTATTTCTAAGTGGATTAAAAATGTAGATGAAACCCAGCCAGGTGACGAAGCAGAACACTATTTCTATAGTCCCTTCAATTTGAAAAAGTAGGCCACATTTCTAGAAAAAGGAGCAAGACTTTTCAGTAAAATGTTGAGTCAAACATTCCTGAAGGCACTCTCTTGGCATTGTTACATTTATTATCAATTTCAGGAGTACACATTTCAAGGGCATCCATCAGAATTTTACAATATGCTTGAATATGTACAGATATGTAAAAACACAGAACTGTTCATTGTCAGAAGCAGCACATTTGTGAGAATTTAATTTTTCTACTTCTACAATTCACAGTACATAGACAGCTTTTATGGTTTACTGATAACTACAATTCAAAATATTTTTAAAAGGTTTATTAGGGGTGTGTTTTTATCAGATTTTATGGGAAATTTGAAACAAAAATGTAGTTCACTTTTGCACTGAGAAAGTCCATTCCATTATTGATATCCTGTCAAATACAATAAAAAGAAGAGTCTTGTGTTCCACTTGTATATGCAGTTTATTCAGGATTTAAATAAAAGAGAGGAAAAAAGTTATAGAAATTTATATTGTGTGTGATTTTTTTTTTTTTTTTCAGCTGAGGTCGTTGCCATGAAGTGAAGCTTCAGTGATGAAAAAAATTTGTAACAAAGGGAACAATTGCCATCTTGCAGGAAGGTGTACAGCAAGTGCCCATGCTGGTCTCTGTCACAGCAAAGGCACCCACAGCAAATGCTGCTTGTTCTGCACCAGTGACAGTAGCAGTATCCACATGTACTGTGCCCCAGGAAAGACATACACCTCCCTCTGGACTCAGGGAGTCTAAAGGTCCTGGGAAAACAAATTTGCCTCTGTGTATTGCTGAATTCTGTCTCCTAGACTTCACTGTGACAAAAGCAAGGAATTGAAAAGATTGCTTCTTTAGCACTCATGAAATGAAGGGAAAGTGAAATGTGCTTCACTACCCAGTCTTGAGACAATTCAAAGAAATCAGACAGTCCCTGGACACTCCTGGACTGCAAAGAAGACTCTCTACCATTCACTGGAAGGTAGAGATTGAAATACTGATCATTTCCCACTCTGTAAACAGTTGCTACCACAACCTATTTAATCTATTCGCATCAGTCATGCCTCATTTTTGTGCTCTGGACAGGCATGAAATTCACTTTTGTGAAGTTTGATTCAATGTGAGAGTCACACTTCAAAAACAGAACTGAAATATCTGGGCATTTAACAACCAGACTTTAATATATCAGGCATTGAGTGCTTTCTTTCTTTTTTTTTTTTTTTTTTTTTTTTTTTTTTTTTTTTTTTTTTTTTTTTTTCTTTGAAGTACTAGACATACACTTACATGTGTCCTCAGATTTAAATTCAGGTCACATTCCTTCTAAAGTAACCTAGTGTTTCTGTGAGATGATGAATGGATTGAACTAACCCATCTTGACAGAGAAAGATATCATCCTAATAATCTGATATTTTATGTTCTTTTTTATAATTACTTTTGCTTCAGATTAATGGATTCCATTTACAGTAGCAAGCTAGCAAATGAAAACCATTCAGCACAAGTATGAAATATAATGGAAAGATGAGACTATTTGGTATGTAAGACATAAAGTGAAGTATTGAAGAGTCATTCTTTTTGAAAAAAAATCCTTTTTTTTATGGCATAAATTTTATTAAAAAGAAGTCTTTTTCCCTCAAAGGAAATAAAATGCATTTACATTCTTGAAGTCAATTACCAAGGCCACAGAACAGAAAAACTAAGCTTTCAATTTTCTTCTCAAATTACCCTCTTTGTTTCCATTTGTTTTTTTGTTTTGTGTGTTATATCCTTCCTATCTCTGTTTGTTCCATTCGAAATCAAATCATTAAAAGGAAAAAAAAAAAGAAGCAAAACCCAGTATTTTAAAAATGAACTCCTGTTTCTATATAAGTCCTTCCTTGTTTAGAAATGCATGGTCTCATCTCGTGAGGAATTCATATCTCTTTCAAACAGGATCCACTTGTAACAGCTGTTCTGCAGCCTAAAGCAGCTGAATGCTGTTTAATAAAGCCGTTACATTAAAAAGTGAGACGGAGTGGATCTGTAAGCTGGAAAGGAGCAGCACCAAGGAGGTGGGGCACAGAGCTCAGGGTCACAGTGCTGAGAGCAAAGAAATCAGCATGAGAATCAAATGTCACAGGTAGAAGTGGCCAAGGAAGTCAGAAATCTCCACACTGAAAGGCAGCAAGTAATTCCATAGCAACCAGAGTCTGCCTTTAATAGGAAAGATCCTAATGGTATCTACAGCCCTGATTTCTATGCTACTGGAAGTGCTACCTGCCTACCACCCTCCTAAAAAATTCCAAATTCTAACATTATCCCTAACCATCACTCCCAAAAAAATCAAAAGTGTTCCAGAAAAAGGCTACAAATTAATTTAAAATTTGAGACACAGTGGCAAAGACCAAAGGACAAAGTTTTATATATGTAGCTGACAAAACCCTATAGAAACCAAGACTTCATGCTGGCATGGAATTTTACTGTGGCAACAGATGTAATACTACCTTGTCAGGCTGCAAATGACCAAATCAAACAATATACATATGGCAAAAAATTACAGAGAGCAGAGTGGGATTACCCCATGGCCATTAGAATGTTATGTTTTCACAGTAATATATGCTCTCAGAACTGAGAAAAAAATTCAGACTAAAACCAACCAGAAAACATACTCTGATACAAATAGCTGGATATGCAGAAGATAGAACAGTGTTCACTGTGGCAAACAGAGAAAAACAGCATATGACTCCATACATCAGAGCCGAGCACACAGAGGTGAAAGAGTAGGAGAGTCCAGCACTCAGGGTTGCAGTTGTGTTCAATCCACAATACTTAAATGAGAAATACAAATGGTCCTGGAAGAAGTAGCAAGAAAAATAAGCAAAAAAACTGTTTCTTTTCTTATGATATTTGTGCTGCTGAAAGCAGAGGGGTACAGAACATAACACAGGAATGTACACTGTTCATTTTCCCCTTTTCTTTAACATGCTTCAGCTTTTCATCTGGGAATATCTCCATTATTTTTGGGATACTGCAAACACTGCTCTTGTCATCTTCTCTTTTTGCTGTGAAGTGTGGTACAATGAGGGGAAGATTTCATTTCAGCATGCTGATTCCCTTTCTCCCTGGGCAATTCAAATAGAGCTTCCTATTTCATTCTCATACCTATTTTCTGAACTGTCTGAGCAGTACTTCCATGGGAAATAAAAAGTGAAAAAAAAAACCCAAAAAAAACCAAAAGGAAACAAAAACTAAAATGCTAGATTTTTATAACCAGATGCTTAACCTACTGTTGTCTATTCTGTATGGTCCTTTATAACATTAAATGCAATCTGACATCTGACACTTGCTTGCTACTTTACAGCAGAAAATGATGCCAGATTTATGTAGTGCAGTGAAGTCTATGGTCAAGTGATATTTCATTGGAATTTAAAGGAGCAGATACAGCATATGGAAACCTGTGAAAAGAGTAATTAACTGTTGGGTTTGCCTGGCAATATTTTGATATTGGTAGGGGAAGGAAATTACAGGTTCTGTGAGACATTCCCTATGCCCAACAGAGTCGATGCCAAACAGCTCCAAGATGAACTTGTAGCTCATCAAGTCTGCAACCATCAGCAGTCATGGTAACAGCTCTGGGATAACATATTAAAGAAGTGGAAAAAAAACCCAAACAAAAGAAAACCTGCACAATTGCAACCTGAGAGAGGAGTGAGAATCTGTGAGAGAAACAACTCTGCAGACACCAGGGTCAGTGAAGGAGAGAAAGTAGCACAGGTTCCCCTGCAGTCTGTGTTGAAGACCCGTGGTGAGGCAGCTCTCCCCTCCTGCTGCCTGTGGAGATCCACAGTGGAGGATAAATCCCCCTGGAGTCCAAGAAAGGCCCCATGCCAGAGCAGGAAGATGCCTGAAGGAGGCTGTGACCCTGTGGGAAGTCCATGTTGGACATGATCCTGGCAGGGCATGTGGTCCTGTGGAAGAGGAGCCTGCTCTGGAACAGGTTTTCTAGCAGGACTTGTGACCTGCAGGATACCCATACTGGAGCAGCCTGTTCCTGAAGGATTCCACACCATGGAAAGGATCCATGCTGGAGCAGTGAATGAAGAATTGGAGCCCAGGGGAAGGAATCATGTAGGAGAAGTTCATGGAGGACTGTTTCCCATGGAAAATACTGTATTCCAGAGCAGAGAAAAAGTATGATAAGTACTCCCCCTGCAGAGGAAGTAGTAGCAGAGATATGTGATGAACTGATAAAAACCCCCATCCCCTGTCCCCCTGCACTGCTGTGGGGGAAAGGAGGTAGAGGAAATTAGGACTGAAGATGAGCCCAGGAAGAAGAGAGGTGTAGGAGGAAGTAGTTTTAAGGTTTGGTTTTACTTCTTATTGCTCTACTCGATTTGCTTGGTAATAATCAAGTTTCCCAAAGTTGAGTGTTTTGTCCATGACAGTAATTCATTGTCACGTTAATTAGATGAATTGTCAAATGAAGAAATAAAAATGAAAGAGTGACTCTCTCCCTGCCTTTAAATCCATGAACCATGGATCCATTGTTATATTTTCTCTCCTCTCTCCAGAGGAGGAAGGGAGGGACAGAGCAGCTTTGGTAGGCACCTGGCATCCAGGCAGGGTCTACCCAACATATAACCATGAGGGATTCCAAACTCCTAGCAGACCGTGGGTGATTTGGAGTGGGGGTTGTTGAGTCATGGTCATATGGTAACAAAGTGGCCAAAGAGCAGACAATAAGTCATGTTCTTTAAAGTCCTAATATGCAAATTTCATCAACAGTAATGTAAGACGTTTGATAACGTCTTAATTTCTTATAATCTGTTCTTCAAACCATATCTTTTCTCCCAGCTTGCTTGCAAAGGGGAGGAGGGAAGCAATTGAAGTCAAGACACATTAGCTGTTCAGACTGTAAATTCTGTTAGGTTTTTATCATATTTGCTTTGGTAGGTCTGTCAGCAGTTAATCAATTGAGCCTCCTTAGCACTATTAAATGCCCTTAAATTTGTCAAGGGCATTGTAGCTTAGGATGGGCTCCCTTTTATGCAGCTATTATAAACCCACTGTTATCAACTTGCAGAATTTTTCAAATCTTATCCTGTTTCATCATTATCTTAAATCCTTGGCTCCTGGTTCCATTATGGAACTTGAGAATCTCAGGATTTCTTTTGAAAGTAGCATGAGTTTCAGTCCTTTTAGGTCATGGAGAAAAGCTCTTTCCCTCTCATTTGGAAAAGACCCCCCACATTTTTATCTTTAAAATAATGAACACTAAGGAAAATTCATAATTTTATGACTTTTAATTTAGACTTGACCAAATTCTGTCTGAAAATATATTTAAACTGTCTATTCAAGTATCTGCTATTATATTTTAGATATGAACATATGTTTCTATTGCTGAAATTCAGCTAACAAGACTGATCAAAAGGAAAAAGTTTGCATAATATGTTTGTGAAAAATTGTTGCCACAGGAACTCATTGAGGCAAAACACTACAGCTACAATCTAAAGACTAGTGGATAACTAATAGCATTGCTTAGAATCCATGCCTATGCAAGCTCAGATGATAATAAGGTAATCAGATTTCATGCTTGAGGGTGTTATCTAATCGCCTGCAGAGGTTTGGCACTGCACAATTGGCTGAGTGCATCTTGTTTATTTTTATGCTTGCTCTGAAACATCAGTTATTCACTACCACTGTCAAGCGCTTACTGGACAAGATGAACTAAATAGTTTGTTCCAGCAAGATGAACTCTATGTCCTGTAATAAATGTTATCATAAATATAGCAACCAATCCATTTTAGGACATCAATAAAATGTACATTATACTGCAATAACTGCTTAGTGGGCACGTGTACTGCTGCCCTCTACTGACTTACCACAGCCATCTGGAGTGGTAGCTCTTAAGTTTTGTGTCTCTGATTCTACAGAAAAAAGAAAAGTTGTTGCCTACACCACTGATGCCAACTGTGTGCTACTTTGTGTGGCTCTCTGTGCTTTAGTAGAGAGAGGAGAGGAGAGGAGAGGAGAGGAGAGGAGAGGAGAGAGGAGATCTTTTCTTTTCCTTAGAAGAAAAGGTAAAGGAAAAATACATGTCATGTTTTAGGATCTAAGATGGAAAGACTTCTCTGAGCATCTTTATCTTTTATCATCTAGCCTCAAAAACACCTGGTGGAAAAATGCTGGATTCATTGTCAACCATTTCCTTTACTTGACAGTGAGCTAGGACCAATGACCAGGGGGCCAGAGGTAATTTAGTTGTTCCCTGTTCCCTCCCCTTTTAAGTACTCATCACGTAAAAAAA
>WEIU01022022.1:51912-90486 GCA_013389925.1 Aegithalos caudatus
CAGTATGAACAAGAAGAAACCTGTTGTCTCATTTGCAGAGCAGACACAGCCTACCTGTCACCAGCTGTGTCATGCAGAATGGCTCAGACACAAACACAACTCAAAGCAGCTGTTCTAAACTGCTCTTCTGCCACAGGTGTTGTTTCTGATCGAAACTACTGGAAACTGAAAGTGCCTTTGTGGCCAGCTTCATCCCTTTTTAAATTCTATATGGACAAATTACAGCACTGGAGTCCCTTTGTACCTTCCTGTGGGATAAAATGTTAGATTGGATGTACCTGAAGAATTCTACATATCTGCAAAGTGTTTTGCCTCTTGTATACTTGGCTAAAAATTAAGAAAAAAAAACAAAAACAAAAACAAAAACAAAAACAAAAACAAAAAAAAAAACAAAAACAAAAAAAAACAAAAAAAAAAAAACAAAAAAAAACAAAAAACCACAAAAAAAAAAAAAAAAAAAAAAAAAAAAAAAAAAAAAAAAAAAAAAACCCAAAAAAAACCAAAAAACCCAAAAAAAACAACCAATTAAGAAAAAGCAGGAAAAGGTAGAAGCCTAAACAAGACTTTCTTGGAAATAAGAATCTTCATCAGAGACATGAGAAAAAGCTAATCTACCATTTCTATTTGTGGGACTTCAGCTAAGAGTAGTGTTGAAAATATAAGAGCACAGTGATAACTATGAGTATGAATACACAATTCTTGCCATAATTGAATATAACATCGGTGTTTTGTCACACATTAGTTGCAATTTTCTTAGCAATTTTGTGCTTCTGAGTGAGGTTAAAGTCAATGGCAATCCATTTAGACTCTGAATACCCATATTTTGGTCTAACTGAAAAGTATCACCCTGGCTACTCTTCTATAAGGTACTTTTATTCTTTCCCCAGTTTTAAAAAAGGCATCTCTTAGCAGTGAATTTTTATCTTTGAATTTATTCACTTTGGAGGTTGTTAGACCTCGAATGATATGTAACTCATTATGTTTTTGTTAATCACTAAATATAGTCTCCTAAAGCATGATAATTTCATAATTAGCCAATCTATCATTTAGGCACAGAAATTTGCACCATAGCAAACACCTAGATTATTATTATTGTTATTAGTGTTATTATTGATATTATTATTGTTATTATTATTATTTTAGTAGAAATCATAAAATGGTAGAATATGCTAAGCTGGAAAGGACCTATCATGTTCATCTAATCCAACTCTTGTCCCTGCAGAGACACCCCAAGGATCACCCCACATGCCTAAGAGATTTGTCCAAATACTTCTTGAACCCCTACAGGCTTGGTGCTGCTTCCCTGGAGCCTGTTCTACCTCTCTTGGTGAAACACCTTTTCCTCATACCCAACCTAAACCTCCCTTGACTCAGTTTGATGCCATTCCCTCAAGTCCTGTCACTGGTCATGAGAGAGAAAAAATTGGTACCTACTCCTCCACTTCCTCTGGTGAGATTGTTGAAGGACCTCATGCCTTTTACCTTAAATTATTAAGTTTTTCAGTCAAAGCCTGAATTATAATGAACTAGGGAGAAAGATAAGGAGGCAGACCAATCAAACCATGTTGGAATACAGATTTTTGCCTAATTGAACCATCACACACTTCACAAAAACTTATCTAGATCTGGATCCAAATTCTCCAGTTCAATCTCTTTTTTTCTCTTCCTTAACTTCAAAAGAATCTTCCTGATGTGGAAAAATTCTGGTGCGATAACAATGCTCCACCTAGTGGAAACAAAACTGTTTGAACTAGTGTAAGAATAAAGCTTCAATTCAGAAAACTCATTTGTCAGTGCTTAAGCAGTCAATTTTTCCACTGATAAGTAACTCAGGATACCATAAGATTGTATGAAAGAAGTGCTAACATGACTATTACAGTATAGTCCAAATTTAAGAACACAAACTACTGTCATTTTAAAATATAACAGCAAACAAAAAGAGCAAATCCCTTGAGAATTATTAATCTATCATCATTTTTTATTATGAAAAATCAATAAGTTTACTACCCTTGGGAAAAAATCTGCAGTACATAGTGTCCTGCTGTCTATGAGGATTGCGCATACTCTAAATCAGTGCCAGACTTACAAATATTTTGATAAATAATAAAGAGCAGCCATGACACCCCAACCTTTCTTACTGCATTACCGCAGTGTCTTGGAATTTTACTACAAGTAGCCAATATGAGGAGCACACTGAACAGATGACACAGTTTTATATATGGCAGAAAGGTTTTTAGTCACAGAGAAGACAGATGTTCTATTGAAACTCAGAGAGAATTTCCTCCTCTGTAACACTTCATGTTCCTGTACTTTTACTAATATATGAGATGCTATAACCAAACCAAAAATTAATCCAAGCATCTGTAGATCATTATATATGAGCATGTATGCATGTACACATATATCAACTCACTCCATAATGCAAATCCTGGTCAGATACAGGTCTAGGGTTTGTTCTTATGCAGTGATTTGTTTCCAGACAAGCTTAAATAACCAGTAAATTACATGAGTTCAAGACGAGAGATAAAGAAACAAAATCTGCAGGGTAATTCAAAACTTCTCTAAGATAATATGTTTAATTTCCATTCATTCAGAATCTGGTTTTATTTCTTTCCTTCTCATGCTCCAGAATCTGTCCTCTGTCCCCCAAAAATTCTCTTTTTTGAGATGATACATCAGCAGAATTCACTGGTTGAGTAGAGACAATATTTACAGTAAATTAATATGCCAAGGATTTTTAAGGCAGAACTTTAATTATCATTATTAATATTTCTATTCTAAGTTCAAATTACATCTACCTCCTTCTGTCAAGTTAATTGTCTTCAATATCAGCCATGTAACTTCACTTGAATTTACACAAATCTGCTGTGGAATTCCACAGCAAAGAGGATTTAAGTCTTCATAGAAAAATAAACAGGGAGTATCACCAAGAAGAAAGGTAGTATGAATTTAAAGAGCCCTACTTTCTTTGCCCTAAGTTCTCATGAATATATGTTTAGTATGCAGGAGGGGGTGAAGTAGCCTACAGTTTCTGAAATATCCCCATTGAGAGACACCACTGTTATTACACAGCATGTCAACTATGTCGTTAATAGCTACTTTTGCTCTGAGGCCACTGATGTGGATTTATACTTGTTCTGAAGAAGAATTTTGCTGAAAAAAGCTACCCAGTCCTAATGCAAAGGTAGACAATTTATTTATATGAATGCAGTACTATTCTGCCCCACAAGCTAGAGAGCAAAATAAAAGAAAAACATATTAATCCAGTTTGATGGTATAGATACATTTCAGTAAGATTAAAAAAATTAGGGCAAAAATTGCAAAAGCCTCTTTGAGCAATTTGTTCTGTTAGAAATATGGTAAATATAACCTTGTAATATCTTTCCTACTGTATTCTAAATTATCCTCTCTCAAAGAGTCTGGAGATTTAAAGGTCATGCACTTATATTAAAAAAAAAAATATGAACAACAGAGATGAAAGCATTGTCAAAAGATTTTGCATTGTCAAAAACTAGATGTAGATAAACAATGAAATACTTATCTATTTGCTCAGAGATACTGACCACTCTGTAAAATGAAACCTTTTTATCACCCTCCGTCGTCTCAGAAAATGTCTATTTTTCACTGTGAAGCAAAGAGAGTAAATTATTAAATAAGCCATTTGACAAAGCAATATTTGCAATTTTAATCCATCCTCACAGTAAATGAATGATAACTCCTAAGATATTTTTTTAGTATACTTAGGTATGTACATTGACTCCCACAAAACAGCAGTTATATAGTCTCTTTATAAAAGACTTTTTAAAAGCTTGCCACTTATTTTTTTTTAATATTATCCTATTTTTGAGTTTTAGTTAGCTTTTTTTTTTCTTTACTGTTTCTAGCCAATTTCTCCTATAGCCTAACTGGAAGTAGTTTTCAAAAATATTTAGACAAAATTGAGCAAAGAAAGAAAAAGACAATGCAATGCATGTTCCTAAATCAATCACCTAGGTGCTTGTGAATGCCTTTCCCTATCATGATATCACAACCACTTACACCTATTGTAAATCTCAGAATTATACATATATTTTGTTTAAGAGTGTTGAGGGTTGAATTTGTTTCTCTTTACTGTGGGAATTTTGTCCCATTAAGTTGCTAGGAAACTAATTGCTGGGTGCTTATGGGTGCTTGGCAGGAAAGGGTGGGTGGNAGCTACCATCAGAGCAGATCGCACCCACCGGCCCGGGATTGCTTCACTGTCTCCAGCCTGGTGCCTCCCAGCAAGACCGGACTGCTCCAGGGTTTTGTGAGAACAAAGCCCTTGAGGTCTCGCCTTGTTTCTTTTTCTGTTTAGTATTATTTTCTGTAATATTTGTTTGCACTGTTATAATATTAGTAAAGAGATTGTTATCCTTTCCATAATTTTGCCTGAAAGCCCTTAATTGCAAAATTATAATAATTTGGAGGGAAGGGGGAGGGGTTACATTCTCTACTCCGGGAAAACTCCAGTTCTCCTGGACAGATACCTGTCTTCCCAAACCAAGACAAAGAGTTAATTTAAGAGATACCTCTCCTAATACAATAAAGCAAGAACCCTGCATACAGAGTAATATTATGATCGGTCTCCTTCAAATAAAGTTTTCACTGAAGGCAATGCTTGTTTTACCCATTTTCTATGCTCCCTGTGGCCAGGCAATAATTGAGATCTAGACAGCCTGCCACATTACAATGGCACCGACAAGAGGAGAGGAGGAGAGTAATTCCTGCTGCGAATTTCTATACTGAATGGCTCTTAACTCTAAACATGCTGGTAATCACTTTCCTCATGATGACTCCAAGGAATCAGACAGAAATGATGCTTTTGGTCTTTCCAGTAGTCCCAGCAACTGGGAAAACCTAATTGCATGAGTTCCTTCTGGGTTTCCATTTGGGTTTTCCTCTACTAATGGTGCTGGAACTCTTCTGAGATATCTCCCCTGCCACAGATATCCTCCTCTGGGTGCAGTTTCCTGTGAGCTTACTGCCCAGAAGTGATGGACTTTCCTCACTCCAGATTTCAGTGTCTATAGGCAGAGACTTCATCAGCAAGGAGTGGAGGAGAGGAGTGGGGCACAAGAAAAAATGTAGTTTCCCTTTATCAGAGGAAACTGTAAACCTCATTTGTGCAAACTTCTTTCTTGCATCTGTCTGTACCAGATTTCAACAAGGAAGAACAGCAGTAGCAGACCTGAGGTCCACAGTTCACATGGCACTTATTTTATGCATTACATGAATATTACATGAATCAGATCTTTTGTTCAGCCTGGAGGAGAGGAGACTGAGGGGAGACCTCACTGCAATATACAACTTCCTTGTGAGTGGAAGAGGAGGAACAGGCACTGATCTCTTCTCTGTGGACTTGTGGGAAAGTAGGACTCAAGGGAATGACCTGGAGTTGTGTCAGAGGAGGCTTAGTATGGATATTGGGAAAAGACTCTTCACTCAAAGGGTGATTGACACTGGAGCAGGCTCCCCAGGGAAATGGTTACAACACTAGCCTGGCAGAATTTAAGAAGCACCCGGACAATGCTCTCAGGTGCATGGTGTGACTGTTTGGGATGGCCTTCTGCAGGCCAGAAGTTGGGCATGATGATCCTTGTGGGTCCTTTCCAACTCAGCTTGTTCTGTGATTCTGTGATCCAGTGCCTGTCATACCGGTGAAGATGCTGGCTATCAGAATTAGTACCACTTCTGGCTTCCTGTTTCAACCTAAATCCAAGATTTTCATATTGCACTTTTTTGTATACCTATATTTTAGACAAAATATATTTCTCTGGATAAGTCAGAAGAACCAAAATAATGTATGACTTTGTTTCTTCTTAATTCTACTGCATTTAGAAGGAGGGCCAGGTAATTATAATAGGAAACATTGAAAACGCAGGACCAAAGACAACAGATGTCCCTTAATTCCCCAGTTTTCTTGGCTTGACAGCAGACATTATTTCTGGTACATGTGAACATATCTTCCTACAGTTTAAAGAGCTATAAACCCTTCATTTTGCTTGTACTGACTGCAAATGACCATCTGGAAAACAGAAGATGACAAAAATCGTGCTTTCAAAATAACTTGAAAGTTAATGTGTGAAAAGCATTACTCTTATGACCTATTTATAAAGCTGGAAAAGACTGTAGAGACCAAGCAGAGAGCACCACTGATGAAGAAAGCTGAAGGAAAAGGCATGCCAAGTACTGTTACCTTCATGTCACACATGACAGTCTTGAAAAATATTTGCTTGGACACTGTCTGTTTCAAAATACTTGTTCTAAACATTCAGTGCATCTCTTGAGTGAACTAAGTGTCATTCTTCCCCTAATTAATTTTATAGATTGAGAGGAACTGATTGTATAGGTACCTTATTGATTTGTCTGCTGACATGGGTAACGATTTCTATTGTGTCTTCTTATGCTAACTACTTTTGACTAATTGGGCATCACTTTAGTAGGATTAGTGAAGTACTTCATTTACTATTGTATTTTAACTAAATATTTTAGTTTTCCCTCTCTCTAAATTTTAGTGGATGAAAGTAAGACCTTTAAAAACCAGGAAAGTTCAATAAAGTAAGCCATTTAAGAAGAGTAACTAACTGGAATGGGAATGTAAACATCACAATGATTTGAAAACCAAAGCAAAAATAAAATATTTTGAAATAAAGCAAGGAAAAAAAAGTTAAATAAACACCTTAAAAACACTATGAATTTTGTGAAAAAAGAAAATTACATAAGGACTTTATGTCTGCAATGATGATCAGTTTTGCTATCTGGATTTTCATCTTGCCATATTTTCCTCTTCAGCTTCTTCTCACTACGTTACAAGGACTGAGAGATAGAGGAGCTGGTTATTGTAGCCAAGGAGTATGCCCTGTCTTTTCTGTTCCTGCAGTTTAGTGTGGATTGCAAAATTGTTGCTTGTGTCTGCACAATGCTCTATGAAAGATCATGAGTCCTCTCTAAGAATAAGGCCCAACTTTATATGCACTTGCTTCAGTTCAGCCACATCCTGAAGAAATGCTATAAAACTCAATCTTTTTCCCAATATGAAGTTTCTCTCTCAAGGCTTTTTCTGGTCTTTGCCAATGCCTCTTTCCAGCTGCCATGACCATTCCTTGAATTCAGTACATTTTTATGTAGGTCCATCCAGATGCTTTCCAGAAGAAGCTCAACTTTCAACCACTAAGGCACAGTTGCAATCTTCCCACCTACTCTTTGGCAGATTTTTATTCATTTCTCCAAGACAGCAATGTGTTTTATCTCCCTATATTGTACTATATCTTATTCTTGATAATTGACTCACAGTTCAGGTAGAAAACTTCTCAAGTTTCATACCTTATTGACAACCAAACAAGACACAAGGATTCACTAGGAATTCATTAGGCAGGTTTTATGTCTAGATCTTTCTATTGATGTAACTATGAAAGATGAGAGATACAATATTTGTGCAGTTTCCTTTGTTTATTTTACTTTATTTCTATAAATACAGTTTGGATATGCTCTGTAAGATTTAACACATATGGTACATGTGTTATACGTGCATTCATACTGCTAGGCAGAATTTATGACAAAATTGTCTACCAAATACAGTAATATGATAAGAATATTTACAGTAGCAGAAGATGCATTTACAATTATGTGCATAGCTATAATTGTTAACTTGGTCTGGATGCCCTGAGATTGTAATTGCCATCATACATTATTTATTTATTTATTTTTGTTACCGGTATGAACTTCGAATAGATAACTTTACCACAATTTGCACCATTTTAATTGGCCATTATATTTTTTATTACTTCACTACTCTTTATTGTTATTGCCATCATGCAAATAACTTACACTGCAAGTATCTTCATTGTCAGTGAAAATTGCAAGGAAACAATTTCCTAAAAAAAAAAAAAAAAAATAAAAAAATAATAAACTGCCCTTGCTCACTAAGAAGACTATATATGTATGCTGAAGCAAAAAACACCCAAAGCAAATGTCAACCTTTCATCAACTTTGCAAGAATAATCCAGCAACCTGTGGATAATATCCTGTGCCATGTCAAAGAGAGAATTAATAGTAATCTGATTCCATCCCCTGGGATGGTGGTTTAATAAGAGGGAGTGATCATGCAACAAACTCTTATGCCTCACATAAGGCATAGATCCCCTTTTCTGTTTGCTTGATTTTGGTTTGGGTTTTGTTTTGGGTTCTTGTTGGTTTTGTTTTCTTTATTTTAATTGACAGAAACTCATTACAGAATATGCCTTTTCTTTGACAAATTGTATGTTTTTTTCTAATTTGGGTCGATATTGCAGGTATTTCTTTCCATCTTTCTGGCCTAATAATTTATTTTGCTCCCTACCAATAACAGATGGTTCCCAAGGACTGCTCACATTCTCCTTTCCAGAACTACCCCACAAACTGTTTTCTTGGGTCTCTTATGCTATGGGAAATTTGTTTTGCATAGACTACTTCCTAGTTGCTTCCAAGCCCCTATTTCAAGCATCCTCTTAGGTATTAATTTTCTCAGATTCACAAGCCTATTCTAATATGCAGGCTACCTTTAAGCATTTTAAATGTCTATTCATATAATTAAGCAAAGATCTGGCAATGTCTGTGCATCTCAGTAGAAAAGCAGCAATAATTAATGGAAAAAAAAGCTCATTTAAGAGAGGGGTAAAGAACTTGATAGCCTTGCAAATGACTGGTTTGGTGGACACATGGAGAGCAGTGGGTGTTGATTATATTGACTTTAGTACAGCTTTTAAAAACATTTCCCTATAATATCCTCACTAATCAACTGATGGATTGCAGATCATGTGAAAGATGGAGTGAAAGCTGACAGAACTGCTGCTGCCAGAGGCTTATGATCAGTAGCATGAAGCCATTACCAGCAAACCCCAGGGAATGATAGGAAGGCTGATTTTGTTTATGAACTTCCCTTCTGATCCAGGTCATGGGACCCAGTGTATCCTCAGCAAGGGGATACAAAACTGGAGGGTAGAGTTGATAAAACAGATGGGTGCGCCATCATTCTGAGGGATCTCTGCAGGTTGAACAAATGGGCCAAAAGGAATATCAAGAAACAGAAGTTCAAACTCCTGCATCTGGGGAACATAAAGGCACAGAGGTAGGGGGGCAAGTGTTATCCATCCATAAATCATGTTTCCAGAGAAGGATCCAGGGCCCTGCTAGACATTGAGTTGAACATGAGCCAGCAATGTGCCTTTGCAGCAAAGAAGGACAATAACAACATGGGCTGCATTAGGAAGGCCAGCACCAGCAAGTCAAGGGAGGTCATCCTTCCCCACTTCTCAGCACTGCTGACACTCTTGGAGCAGTTTCCAGTGTAAGGGAATTGGACATATTGGAGCAAGTCTAGTGCAAGGCTGCAAAAATTATTAAGGGACTGAGGCATCTGACACAAGAGG
This sequence comes from Aegithalos caudatus, assembly GCA_013389925.1. Taxonomy (NCBI): domain Eukaryota; kingdom Metazoa; phylum Chordata; class Aves; order Passeriformes; family Aegithalidae; genus Aegithalos; species Aegithalos caudatus. Next base: position 61,341 of record WEIU01022022.1, read on the forward strand.
ACACAGTGAGAGTACTGTTCAGTCTGTAGAAAAGAAAGTTTAGGGAGATCTTATCAACGTGTATAAATGTCTGAGAGGGAGAGTAGAGAAGATTGTGTCACACTTCTCAGGAGTGCCCAGTGACTAGTCCAAAAGGAACAGGCAAAAAATGAAATGCAAGAAATTGCATATAAACATAAGAAGAAGCTGTTTCATCATGGAGTGTCTGTACGTGAAGATATTCAAAACTCAACTGACAATGCTGATATATTTGCTGTAGTACAGAGAAAACAAGCAGGGGATATTGAACTAAAAAATCTCAAGAATTCCTATTAAACTTCATTCATTTTATAGAGAGAAACAAAATTAAATTCATAATTGAGAGTATTTATGTAACATCTATAGGCTCTAGTAGAAAACAGATTCAGTTTTCCGTATCTCAGTAGGTGGGAAAATTGTACTTGTATTTGTATTTGTAGATACTGAAGTGATCAGATGTTGGCCTGTAACTTATGTTAAAGATTAAATGTCATCAGATTCGGGCTGAACTAAAATGCTAGTAGAATCCATATTCCTTTTAAGCTGTCAAATAAGCATATTCCTTTTTCAGAAGAGTGACTATCCTTCCTAATGTGCATCTGGCTAAAATGCAATGATACAAAAAGCATACAGTTGAATTTTAGCACATCAAAAATGTGTCACTTACTTTATTCTGCTGCCTAGAAATCCTCCTGACTGCTATTAATTTTAATATCTAAGTGAAATGGTCAATTTTCTGTCTCCCGCTATTGGTCTCTTTTGGATTTTCTTTTGCAATTTTGGAATAGACTTTCATGAACAAAACCACACATGACAAAATAAGTAAATAAATATAAACTTACATAATTGATCCATTGGTACACACCAGCACTAAAACAAGCACACATTGATTCAAGTTGTGAATTAATCTAATTTCAAGAGTTTCAGTATTTTAGCTCCTAGAAGAATTTTCCTTTCCCCTCTTTATAAATTTCTTAGATCTTAGGCTGTGGGACATATAAATATGATCAGGGATTTAAAACCTAAAAGCATATCCCATTGATTCCTATATACAGCATCTGTGTTTGAAACCTACTACAAAGTGTTTTGTCAAATCTTTTCCACTTATGTAACCCAAAACCAGCTGGGAAAATTAATTTCATGTTGTCCATAATTTTGCTTCTCTAGAACAGTCCAAGCATTAAATATCATATTTTAAATTCTTTGAAAAGCAGAAGGAAAAAGAACAGGCTTCAGAGTGTTTAAAGCAACTAAAGAGTGTTCCTCCTTTATCTTAATGAAATTATGCAATGATGTAAACTTCCCTCCTGTTTGAGCACCTGTTTTGTATTCCACTATCCAAAAGGCTTCTTTCTTAAGCTACTCATACACAATTCCCAGTGTATAAATTTCACTAATATTCTGTATTTTTACAGATAGCAGCCAGAACTTTTTTTTTTTTTTTATGTCTTGTGTTTTGTTGTTTTTTTGTTGTTTTTTTTTTAGACACAACTTCTTCAGTGCAGAATGGTCAGTGTTGAGTACTGGACCTCCGAAAAGAGAGCATTTTACATATAGTGTCTCAAAACTGATACAAGTGAATGGAAAGTGGGACAAAGGAACAGAACATTCTAGTATGCATATTTTACTGTCACCAGAAGGTGTTTTTTTGGTTCTTTCTAAGGTTTTGATATTTAATTATTTGCTCTGTCTCCAAGACCTGTCAGCTTAGACTCATTACAGTAAATCTATTCAACTGAAAGGTTGTGTGTATAAAAGTTTAAATAGAAATGTTTTAAACAGTTTTTAAATAATTCCATAAACATATTCTGATTAAAAAAAAAAAACCAAAAAAAACCAAAAAAACAAAAACAAAAAAAAAACAAAACTAAGAGGATACATAGAATTTTTTTATGTATTAGAGTGTTTAGTTCACACACTTTGAAAAAGATGGAACTCAGTTGTGACTTTTCAATTTACAAGGAATATGATTTTCTCAAAATGAATCTTAATGAAAATTTTATACTCTACTATGACCTCTGCATCCATCTATCCTGAACATATATTATTCACTTACTGTGGATCTTTTTCAATATGTCCCACTTAATTAATTAGCCTAGTATATCATATATAAAATAAAGTACTCAGTATTGTAAGATGATTATCCACAGAAATAAAATACATAACAATATATTTTGTAATTTTCAGGAAGAGTATTTTATTTTTAATATTTTTAAGCCTTATAGTTCAGACAAGATTACTTTTTAAGTTTTGTCTAGGATTCACATGAAAATTTTTAGATCTCAAAACTACATTAAAGTACTTTAAAAGTATTAAAACTTATTCACTGTCTCATTAAAGTTAAAATGTTTTTAATGGCCATAAAATTGTTTCTCAGAATAGGAATGTAGGATTTAACTTTCAATTTTTCCATAGTCTCCATCAAGGTATATTATGACCCTGTGTCACTCATATTCTTCTCTATAAATTATAGATATTGCATGTGTGTGTGTATATAGAATAGATACAGTATTTAAAAGCTTTAATGAAAGAACCTTTATAACATCACTGTAAAGCAGCAATTGGAATGACTCATTATGTATATTAGTTTATAAAAAATGCAAAGAACTGAAAGGAATTTTTGAAGGTTATGAAATAATGCATTGAAACCAAGTGAGATTAGACTTGCATTTCTTTTGTCTTCACATAGACATGAAAGCATAGAAGCATGATTTATTTATTTGCATTGGTGCCTAGGGTTTCCAGCCATGAATGAAGACCCTACTCTGTCAGGTAAATATCAAACACAGAAGTGTCCTCACTTCACACATGGAATGGAATGGAATGGAACGGAACGGCACGGCACGGCACGGCACGGCACGGCACGGCACGGCACGGAACGGAACAGAACAGAACAGAACAGAATAGAATAGAATAGAATAGAATAGAATAGAATAGAATAAGAATATTTTGTTTGGAAGGAATCTTCTATGGACAACTAGGCCAACTGCCTGACCACTTCAGAAATTAAAGGATGTCGTTAACAGCATTGGTCATCTCTCTAGGTAGCCTGTTCCAGTGTCGAACCACTCTATTCATATAAAATTCTTAATGTTCAGCCTAAACCTCTCTGGGGACAGCTTTGAGTGACCATTCCATATGTCCAATTGTTGGTTACGAGAGAGAGGAGCTCAGAGATCCTCATAAGGCATTCATTCCAGGCCTTTTACCAGCATTTGTGCCCTCCTCTGAGGTATCCAAGGACCTAGACACTCTTTTTAAGCTGGGGGGCCCAAAACAGCACACAGTACTCAAGCTGAGGCCACACCAAGTCTGAATACAGGGGGATAATCAATTATTTTGCCTGGCTGGTGATGCTGTGTTCGATGGACTGACACTCCAGGACCAACAGGGCACACAGTGTTTGCCCTCTGGACCACCAGGGCACACACAGTTGACTCACACTGAGCTTGTCAGCCAGCACCCCCAGGTCCCTTTCTGCAGGGCTGCTCTCCAGCCACTGTTCTCAATTATATTTGTCTCCAGCATTACTCAATCCTAGAATCTAGCATTTGGACTTGTTATATTTCATCCCATTCATCATAGCTTAGTGCTCCAGTCTATCAAGGTCCCTCTGCACGGCGTCCAGCCTACCATTAGCACATTTGCAGAAGATACCAAGTTGAGTGTGAGGCTCAGTCTACTGGAGGGTAGGAAGGCTCTGCAGAGGGACCTGGACAGACTGGAAAGAAGGCCCAAGGTAAACAATATGAGGCTTAACAAGACCAGGTTCCAGGTCCTATACTTTGGCTACAAGAATCTTGTGCAGCACTACAGGCTGAGGACAGAGTGGCTGGAAAGTAGCCAGGAAAAAGGGACTTGAAGGTGCTGATTTACAGCAGGCTGACCATGAGCCAAGAGTGTGCCCACGTGGCCAAAAAGGCCATTTGCAGTCTGGTCTGCATTGGAAATAGTGTGGCCAGCAGGACTAGGGAGCATGTCCAGAGAAGGGCACCAAAGTTGGTGAAGGGTCTGAAGCACAAGTCGTATGAGGAGCTGTTGAGGGAGCTGGGGATGTTTAGCCTGGAGAAGAAGAGGCTCAGGAGAGACTTTATCACTCTGTACAGCAGTTTGAAAGAAGGCTGTAGCCAGGTGGGGTCAGTCTCTTGTCCCAGGTAACCAGTGAGGACAAAAGAAGACACTGTCTTAAGCTGTGGCAGGGGATGTTTAAGTTGGGCATTAGGATGAAATTCTTCTCAGAAAGGATGATTGGTCATTGGAATGGGCTGACCGGGAGGTGACGGAGTCACCATCCCTGGAGGTGTTTAAGACTGGATGAGGCGCTTAGTGCCATCGTCTATTTGACAAGGTGATGTCAGGTGATGGGTTGGACTTGAAGACCTCAAAGGTCTTTTCCAGCCTAATTGATTCTGTGATTCTGTCTCTCAAGACAATCAACAGCATCCCACAGTTTTGGATCATAAGGAAACTTGCTAGTGGTACACTCAACTCCTGCATCCAGGTCACTGGTAAACAGATTGAACACGACTGGCCCTGAAGCTGCACCCTGGGAAACATTGCTGGTGACTGGTCACCAGACAGATGTAGGTTTAATAACTACAGCCCATTGAGCTCTGTCCTTCAGAGAGTTCTTCCTTCACCTAGAGCATCCTGAACTTTCAGCAGGATGCTGTGAGGGACAGCATCAAACACCTTCCTAACAGGCACCTAGAAACATTACTTTCCCTTCATCCACTAGATGAGTGATGTATATAATGAATGTATGTCAAATTATTTAAAGAAGACTCATATTCTTATCCATAATTTTTCCAGGAACTCAGGTTAAATTTATGGGTCCACAGTTCACTGAGTCATCCCTCATACCCTGTAAACTGGAATAAAAATGGCCAGCTTCCAGTCAGCAAGGAACTGAAGGAGGATTCCCCTCAGACTCCCAAGATCTTTGGGAGATGATCAGTATCCTGCCATGACATTTGCTAGCTCCTTCAGAACTCTGAGATGAATCCCACCAGGTCCCACAGACTTGTGAACTTTGAGCTGATACAGCTGGTACCCTCCATTTTCAGTGGCCACAAATAAGAAGTTTTTTTTTTTTTTTCTTTTCCTTTTCTTTTCCCTTAAAACAGACATCTAGACAATTATCTTACCACAAAAAGCACTTTCACAACTCAACTTCACAACTTTCAAGAGCTCAAACCCCAAAAAGTGTAGAGGGTTTTTTTTTTTTGTTTTGTTTTGTTTTTTGGTTTTTTTTTTCTTTTCTATATTATACCTGTTAGCTCCACAATTGTAGTATCATATGGACAAATATAAAAAAAGCTTTGAAACTTTTTATTAGGACATGCATACACAAAAATAGTAATAAATGGTGCAAGAATTTCTATAAGTTTCCTGCATAATGAAAAATTTTCTGACAATTAAATTTATTATTTGGTTTTAACTCACATAGATATGCAAGTCCTTCAGCTCTAGTATAATAAAAATACAACGCTGTCTATATTGCCTTTGTTTGGTGCACTCTGGGCTTGATACAAACCATTTGAATGCAATTGAAAACTGCTATTTTCCTGGGATTTTGTGGGCAGTGTAAATGATGTATCATTTTGTTCACTGCTTGCTCAAGCTGGAATAGCTTTGGCACGCTTTCAAATTTCATCCCATAGTGAGTATCATAATGAACTGTTCTACTTCTGTTCAAACTGCATTCAGTATTAATTTTACTAATTTAAAATCTCAGACATGAGATGTTGTAACGGGAAGGCTCAACAGTCATAAGTGTCATTTTCTATCTCATGCTCCATCTCAAACATTTGTTTTTGCTGGCCATGAACTCATTAACAACTGAATTATCGGAGTGGGAAAACAATTCTGATTGACTTCAATGATGATGATACAGCAGCAGTCACCTGTAAAATACTGGCACCTGCACATAGTATTAAAATTTTATCCACTGGAGGCTGCGTTTACCATGGTGAAGTGCATTGACATAACATTTGACATTCATGCCACAATGATGACAGTGAAAGAAGACAGAAAGGCAAACAGATTGTATTTGTCATCTTTCTCCATATGTGGTCAAATCTAAAAACATTTGCCATCTACTTAAACTTTTGATTAGGCACAGAGTTGAGTAATATTGCAATCATTTGGCTTTAATTTCTAATTTTTTTGTGTATCTGGCTAGACAGAGACAGAAAGATTAGAGAATAACTGAAGTTATCCCTATTCCTAAGGTGGTAAAAGTTATGACATAATGTAACATAACAAACCATACCATTTCTGAGAGGTATTGTTAGATGTGCACTTTCCAGAGAGAAAATAAATAAAATAAGTTCAAGAGGCTCTCTTCTCAATACCCCTCCTGGCTGTTACAGCTCAGCTTCCAGAGTAACACTTGGGAGTCAGCAACTTTCCATTCAAGGGTAATGTGGTTTATGCACTCTGCTGAATGTTTAGCCACAAATTAAGTACAATGTAATCTATACTGTGTAGTAAAAAATTTAGTTTCTTCTCTTGAAGATATACAGCACAGTTCAAATTTGTTTTCTCTACATGAGTCCATAAATATAGAGAATAAGGTAACTAAAAAGGATCTTTCTTCCTCCAGGATCAGCAAATACAGTGAAATGTCAGCTTTGGTGTAACTGAATTTTTAAAATGCAGCTGAGGCCCTGATCATCAAAATTTGGTCACTGAAATTTCAATAAAACTGAGTGGTCCTGGGAATACTGTTAATGCTGGTAAAAAAAAGGAAAGTACTGTGAAAGCCTGTCAAGGCTAAAAGTTAGGAAAATAACATGTTATTAAAGAAAAATAGTTTAAATAGTTGTCTTTTTTTTTTAATCTGAAAACTTTTATTTGCATCTTTTATTTATGACTGTTAAATGGTTTATTAATATTGAAGACTAATGTAAACCAGAGTATATAGTTCACTTTTTCTGCTAACTAAAGATTTAATTTTTTGAAAGGAAGAAAGAAACACTAATGATAGTTTTTAGAGCTCAAAAGTGCTTGAGATGGAGATAGAATAAGTGAGTAGGAGTGCTTTCTTTCCATAAAAGGAGTTACAGAACAGATTGTTCAATTATTTGGCCACATATCTTGAAAACATGTGTCCTCAATATTTATTGACCACAGCTAGTGAAAACATTTCTCATTCATCACTGAGAATATCCATACTTTCACACTGCAAACAATCTCAGGGTTATATTTTTTATCATCCTGAAATCAAACCTAGGAACACAGTCACACAGAGTGCAGAGCTTCCTCATACCATAGTAAACAGTTCAGAATATCATTACTAATATGCTGAGTATCTGAAAATGTTTCCAGTGATACTCCACAGATATGATACTCTGGTGTGTTTGTAGAAACTCTCAGTTGAGTCAGTGGGGTGTAAAGTAGGGAAATGTGGGAGAAGTCCATACTGCCAATATACACATTTTCTCTGGTATAGAGTTAATTTTCTTTAGAAAGGCTGATATGATGCTATGTTTTGGATTTATGACCAAACCAGCACTTATATCAATGGGATGTTTTAATCATTGCTGAGCAGTGTTTGCACATAGTCAAGAACTTTTCTGCTCCTCATACCACCTCACCAGAAAGGAGGCTGAGGGTACGCAAGGAGTTGAGTGAGGACTCCTGGACACATCCAGGACTGCTGGTCCCAAAGGGACAAATGAATATTCCACATGATATGATACTCTCACAGCAATAAGAGCTGCGGAAAGAAGAAGCAAGCAAGGGGAATAAGGAAGTAGCATTCAGAGTTTTGGTGTTTCTCTTCCCAAGTCACCATTAGGCATGATGGAGTCCTGCTTTACTAGAGATGGCTGAACACCTGCCTGCTGATTGGAAGTAGAGAATTATTTGTTTTGCTTTGCTTGTGTGTGCAGCTTTTGTTTGTTGTCATGGTTTGAGGCTGGTCAGATGCCACGGACTCAGGGTTCATATGTTGAGATAAGGACTGGGACATCACTAACTAAATACCATCAAGGGCAAAACCAGGCTTACCTTAGAGAAATAAATTAAATTTCTTGCTAACAAAATCACAGCAGTATAATGAAACATAAAATAAGCCCTTAAACCCACCCCCTCTCTTCCCCCACCCCTCTTTCCTTCCAAGCTCCATTGTTTACCTTAGTGGTGCAAGGAGAGAGGCAATGGGGGTTATGGTCAGTTCATCAGCTTCTCCTGTTGCTCAGGGAGAGTAGTTATTTCCTTCCTGCACTCTGAGGTCCCTCCCACGAGAGACAGTTCTCTGAAGTTTTCCAAAGTGACTTCATTTCATGAGCAGCAGCACCCTGTGAACTGCTGCAATGTGAATCCACCCCATGGGCAACAGTCCTCCCAAAACTGCTGTGGGGTGAGTTACTCTTCCATGGGTGCAGTCCTCCAAGGACNCTTCTCCTGTTGCTCAGGGAGAGTAGTTATTTCCTTCCTGCACTCTGAGGTCCCTCCCACGAGAGACAGTTCTCTGAAGTTTTCCAAAGTGACTTCATTTCATGAGCAGCAGCACCCTGTGAACTGCTGCAATGTGAATCCACCCCATGGGCAACAGTCCTCCCAAAACTGCTGTGGGGTGAGTTACTCTTCCATGGGTGCAGTCCTCCAAGGACAGGCTGCTCCAGCCTGGCAACAGAGTCCCTCTCTCTCTGGGGGTCCCACAGGATCACAGCCTCCTCTAGACATCCAGCTGCTCCAGAGTGGGCTCTTCCATGGGCTGCAGGTGAATATTTACATCCCCAGTGGACCTCTACAGCTGCTTCACCACTATCTGCACCACAGGCTGTAGAGGAAACTTGTCCCTGGCATATGGAGCACCTCCTCCTCCCCTTCTTCAATGATCTTGGTGTCTACGTTACTCTACTCTCACATATTGTCACTCTGCTCTTCTCTGACTGGAAAACTACAGCTGCACCACAAACTTTGTTTTGATTTCTTTTAAAATATGTTATCACANAGACATCCAGCTGCTCCAGAGTGGGCTCTTCCATGGGCTGCAGGTGAATATTTACATCCCCAGTGGACCTCTACAGCTGCTTCACCACTATCTGCACCACAGGCTGTAGAGGAAACTTGTCCCTGGCATATGGAGCACCTCCTCCTCCCCTTCTTCAATGATCTTGGTGTCTACGTTACTCTACTCTCACATATTGTCACTCTGCTCTTCTCTGACTGGAAAACTACAGCTGCACCACAAACTTTGTTTTGATTTCTTTTAAAATATGTTATCACAGAGGGGTTACTATCTCTAATTGGCCCAGCCTTGGCCAGTGGTATGTCCATCTTCAGAACCATCAGGGATTGGCTCTGCCAGACATGGTTGTAAGAGCCTGATAATGAGAGAAAGGCTTCAAAAAGTGCTTTGTTTTTATGTCTGCTTATCATAATCACTCTTGAACACCTGAGAACAGTGTGGGATGGACTGAGAGTAGCCCACCTTGAGGTCCATAAAAAGGAAGCGAAACTAGTGCAAAACGTGGAGGGGAAAGCGAGGGGCAGAACCTCTGACCTTTGCCTACCCCCCCAGCCCCCGCCATAGCCTACTGCAAGACACCCCGAGGCTCCCGGCAGCCGGCACCGCCCTCCTGGGGAGAACCCCTGGATCTTGCATCCCAGGCCCGAGGTCCCGAGTGAGCTGTGTCCCGCGGTGAGAGCACCGCCCGCGCTCCAAGGTTCGGCCGCAGCTGTCGGGCTCTGTGCCTGCATCCCGGAGGATGGGCGGCTGCATCCCAGCCAAACTGCTCCCCCGATCGGAGGAGGCAGGTGAGACACTTCAAACTTCAAAAAAGAGAAAAAGGCAAAAAACTGCTTCTCTCCCCCCTTTATCCTGTCTCAGCAGCAAGAAAGGTATCACAGAGTGGTGGTGATGCTTTTAAAGTATCCTTAGCTTTTCCTAACTTTTTTTCTACTTCTCTCTGTCTTTGCCTTATTTACTATTAAATAAAAATACATCATTTCCTTGGAATTGTCCGGAAAATCTACAAATGCCAGAGGTTTATGTCCAAAACGGAGACAGAGGAGTCCTGCAACTTTGTTTGAATAACAGAAGGGAGTCCACTGGGGCACACACCCATGGGATTTTTCTCTCTTTAACTTCCTTTTATCCTAATGGCCTCTTCTTTTCCCCATTGCCTGAGGTGATAGCTATGTACAGCCTCCCCGAACTGCCTAGCACATATTCACCCCTTGAACCTTCTATTTTACCCCAAAGTTCTGAAGTTCAGGCTTGTGAAGGCTCCGGTCTGTTTCAGGAGCTATGTTGTCAGGGCTCTGCAACAAACCTACTTCTTGAAGTTAGTAGAGACATTAAGATCCATTTCAAAAACATTAACATGCACACCTTCACCCATAGAATTGTTTCTAATGCTATTAGCTTTCCTATCAGCATCAACATTTAATCTCATTAGGTTTTTATCTTATTTTTTGGGGTGTGGGAATATTTCAAACCTTCAAAGTTCTTTCTGCTTTATTCACAGATAGTTCTTTTGCTTATCTATTATTAAACCAGATAGTAGCATCAATGGAAGCTTCCAGAATCTTCTCACAGAAGCCACCTCTGTGGCTCCCCCACCACCATAAACCAAACTGTGCAAAACCTATACAATTACCTTATTATACTGTGTTTATCTCAACTCATAATCTTTCTCTTTTTCCTTTTTGATTTTCTCCTGCCTCATCACGAGGGAGTGAATGAGAGGCTGTGTGGGGCTAAGTTGCCTACTAGGGCTAAGCCACAACACCCAGGTACACTAAGAACTGCTCCTGCACTGAACATTTTCCAAGTGTTTCTTGATCTGGTGCACTAGCTGGACATAACAGATATATCTCAGTGAAAGATGAACATTAGAAAATAAAAGGAGAATGATAACTCAGGCAGATGGCAATTCATAAATATGGAAAAAGGCAGTGGCATATATTGAAAATAACAAACTAACTTACTGACTAAATAAATAAATAACAGGAAATACTTCTGGTGGGACAGAAGATAAATGAAAGTAAGGCATTAAATTTTTGAGCTTTGAAATGAAAGTGAAAAATTCCGTTCAAGGGGAAGAAACTGTAGCTGAAGAAGAGGAAGTAGGTCTGATAGCAAGATGAGGATGGAACTCTTAGAGACTACCAAAAATTCTGATTGATGTCTTAGAAAGGTGTGAAAGTATAAAAATCCCTAAAGCTGTGTATCCAATTACCCTTATTTAATATTTAAGCCTCATTACGAATTCAGTATTTGAATTCTGGCAAGTAGGTCTTCATTTTTTGAACGCTGTATTCTATTTTTTTATTATTATTATTTAAAGCAGAACACTGAAAAATAAGGTCTTCCAAAATATTTATTTGAAAATAAAATTCAAATGATTGAGCTATCTGTGGAAAATACTGTTGTGTTCTGCAAGTACTGACTTTTGAGAGTTACATCTCCATATATGCTATATCTTTGGCAATAATTTAATAGAGAAAATTCCAGATCTATATGAACACTGCACAGCTTGCAAATGTCTAAGGAGGAACCATTCTGTCTCAGGAAGGTAAAATCATCACTTATTATATGTATACTGCTTCAGTACCTGTGTTTAATTTAGTTTAAACATCACAATAAAATTAGTCAAGTTAATTTCATCCACACTTGTATAAAGAAAATGTAAGTTTTCTGTGGGGTCAATTCTGTTAATCACAGGGTTAATCACGGGATTAATCACAGCTGGAATACTTGAATTTGCATTCTTCTAGGATGTTTCGTTTCTTTAGGCATTCTTTTGCCTGAACTCATTTTAATCACACAACTTTTAGCTCCATACACAAGACTAAGATACCTGGGTTTATTTCAACAGGAAATTTTATGGAAGACACCATACATGTCAGCTCAATTAAATAAAAACTCGGATGTACCTACATTTCTGTTTTTTGGAGGGGGGGTTTGCTCCTGCAGGCTGCAAAAGGTATTCATGGTGTAAAGGAAAGAGTTGGATGTACAAAGAAGAGCTTCTGCAGCACATTTCGCTCACCTTTGCTTTCTCATCTACTGGACATGATTATTTTGAAAGCAGAAGATATCAATACATTAGATTATTTTTCTCCTTCTTTTTCAACTGTAATCACATTTTGTGTGCCCAAAGTTGGGAATTATTTTTCCTAATCCTTTCTTTTTCCACAGTATTAAAGTGCTTCAGGACCTGGCTTTTTTTTTTTTTTTTTTTTTTTTTTTTTTTTTTTTTTTTTTTTTTTTTTTTCTTCCAATTCTTATAGTCATTTTGGGGGTAATAATCATTGAGAAGAAAATGGTCCCAATTCCCTGGTGGTGGTTTGCCCTTGGATGGACTGCAGGTAGCCACTCAAGTTGTTCTGTCACTCTCCTCCTTAAATGAACAGGGGAGAGAAAATAGAGTAAAAGGCTCATGGGCTAAGAGAGAGGGAGAGAACACTCACTGATTGCTGTCACACAAAAAAACCACACTCAACTTGAGAAAATTAATTTAATTTATAGCAATCAGGTTAGGGCAATGAGTGTTCCTAGGGACCTATTAAATGGGGGAAAATCCTAACTTTTCTCACTTGCCTATTCAGCATTTTTAGCTCTATGAAAAAGAATCCTGATGCAATGGTGACACATTTGTCACTTTATTAGGTTAATAAGTTCATGGACTATGCACATTCTTTCTCTTAATTTTAAGAAATTATTCTGTTTGTGAAGATGCAAGGTAATGCTTATTTATGCCTGCTTTACCCAAGTCTGCCATTTCTAATGCAAAAAAAACCCCAAAAGGATCTGTCTATTTCTATTTGCAGCTAGGAAAAGTCATAGTATTCTTAATTTTCAATAGCTGATTTTCAAATACTTAAACTTCAGCACATCTGGAAAATAAAACAGATGTTCTACAGCTAAAACTGTTAGAGAAAAACATGAACTTATAACTTTCTTCTGAAATCTTCATTTATCCTTCACAAGATTTTTTAAGTAAGAGTTTTATTCAAGTGTGCATATATCCACAGACTCAGTTTTGACACTGCTTGCTTTTTTGTCTGTGTGTTTTTACATATGCATGGGGAACTCTAGAAATGTTATGTGTGTACGTCTATCATTAAAACACTGTTGTGTACAGTAAAAGCAAATGCTCAAGTCTCTGAGAAAGGACAATGGCAGAGACCACAGGATGAGGCCCTTGACTAGTCAGAAGACTATTTGTACCATACTTGAAGTCTGAGGGAAGAATTTTTCCTTTTCAATTCACTTGAGTCATAAGCAATTGAAAACATAAATCTATAAAGGAAATGAGGGCAAAGATGCATTTATAGTATTTGCATTATTAAAACAAAGCAAAAGCTAGCTGTAATAAAATATACTAAATAATTCCTAGAAATGAGTGCAAAATGCATTATTTTAAACAACAAACCAAATAAATAAATAACAGAAAGCTGACAGCTTACATTATACTGTGAAATTCAGCACATTTTTTCTACTAACATAATCACTTTTTTATTCAAATTAGTCCCACACTCTACAAAGCCTTTTTAATAATTACTGCTGTTTCTCATCATAAATTCCCTCAAGAGTTACAGCTACAGATTAAACTCAATAGTCCCAGTTTTGTAGATGTCATTTGACTACTCCCCTTCCTTCTCCAATTTCTTTCAAACTGTGTATTGATTTACCATGATTGCTGAACTTGAAATGGTCATATGCATGGACTCCTTCATGCAGCACTCACATAAATGCCATTTTCACTGTTCTTTGTTAAAACTTACTTCAATAAGCTAATGCCTTCAGATCCCAGGAAAAAAAAACAAACAAACAAAAAAACAAAAAAACACAAAAACCCAAAACATAAGACATAATTTGCCTTTTTAATGTATAGGGCTTTATGATGGGTGTCAGGAGTTTGGTTTTCAAGATCTCACCAGGACTCCTATGGTACCTGCAAACAAAATGTGTAGAATCTAAAGACAGAAATTTTAAAAGAATCTATACAAGTCAGGCATGAGCACCAAACTTCAGTGAATATTTATCTTTCTTTAACACCTTTGAAGATACTAGCTACAGTTTAAGAAAAATGGTAAAATAAATTCCAGCAGTGGAACAGAGAGCGATGAAGTATTTTCTGAACACATAAATGTGAAAGTACGAAATGTCCTATTGAACAGGACTGAATTTTCAAATTTAATGTCTTCAGTTTACCTAGCTGGGCCATGTACAACCAGAATGTAATATGATTATCATTAAGATAGGAATTCTTTTTTAGCATTACTTAAAGAAATCCCAAGACAGATTAATTACATGTGTGATTAGTTTAGGGAATGATTAAAGTGCTGGATTTTGTATTGTTTCCATTTTCCAAACAACCGTATTGTAATAAGTATTCAGAAAGCAAATTAAACTTTTTTTCAGTAGAATAAAGATTTGGACAGTCTTTTTGCTTTTAAATACAGACATTGTATTACAATTTCTGTTAATAATATTTTCATACACTGCTTATACTTACTGTCCTCTCACCATAAATCCATCTCTATGTATCACATATTTTCAAATCTAATTTTCTAAGTTAAGTTTTTTCATTTCCTTAAGAGATTTCTGAAATACATTTAAACTAATAGTAAGCACAGCATAAGAAGATTTTGTTCATTAAAAAATGGAAATGTTTGAAAACTATGTGCAAACTACCTTGCCCTGTCAGAAGGTCCTAATTCAAGAATGCTTTAGACAAAGGACTTTAGACACAAATCTTTGTTTTCACAAAACTGGTACAAGGAAAATAGCTCCTTAAATCTCCCAGTCTGCTGAATATGACTTTAAAGACTGGTCTCAGTTACCTTGGATAAACTCCAAATGAGATTCCTACACTGCATTAAAGATCTCACATTAGGGGGTTGGTACATACCTGTCATTTCCCTCCTGCTAACAGTGTCTTCTTTATGGAGTAGGCCATTGGAAAAATTACAAATCCCAGTGTCTTAATATTTTGAACACTGTTGGAGTTTGTGAATTTTGAAAACCCTAGAAATGAGGAACAGGGACAAGCACTGAACTGATGACATAGATGCTTTCATAAAGTAATGCAACACTGAGTTCCACTGTTTTCATTCTCTGCTTAACCCTTCTAACTTTGTCATTCTACATTGAGTACTTCTGATAATTCTTAAATTTAAATATAAAGATAGTGTGATTATATACACCATTACTTATTATTATATATATCTTCCTATTCTAGTACCTTCCCGAAAATCCTATGGTTTTTCTTTGATACCTGTAAATCTGTCTGTGAGCCTTTACACACGGTTTCTCACTGTAGTGGGGTTGCATAGCCAAGGTGCTGGTGCCAGCGGCTGCAGCGGCCCCAGCGCAGGGCACGGCTGAGCCCCTCAGCCACGGGCGGGCGGGACAGAGCCCCGGGGAAAGCCTGGGCAAGGGAGGGAAAAACGCTGCCCGGCAGCCAGGGCTGAGCCAGGGGAACCGAGCCACAAACAGCCCTGCCAGCCCCGAGGGGACAGCGGGAGCGGGGACAGGATGGAGATTCCTCTGAGGTCTGCGGCCAGGAATTCCCACTGCCCGGTAAGTGTCTCTGACCCTCCTCTCCTGCACCATCCTCCTTTTCCAGAGAACAACAATCAAGTCCTCTGTAGTCTCACTTCTTCTTGTACTTCTGGTACCCATGGAGGCAGCTTCCATGAAAACATCTCAATTCTCACATTCCGCAGTCAAATATTGTGAGGCTTAGGTAAGTCAACGTCTTTACATTTTTCAAAAGCTGAGCAATGTGATGTGAGAAGTAAATAAGTTTTTAATGTTAGAAAGACATTTCTAAGACTATAAGAAAATGCTTCTGATTTTACCACTGAAGATTTTTTTTTAATATCCAGGAAAAATCTTCACTTTCCTGAAGTTTCTTTGAAAGCGAAGGTATTTTTAGTCATTTTGCTGGCATTTACTTCTTCCTGCACTTCTTTTATTTTAAATTTCTTCCCTGGATGACTGGATTTTTCTAAATATTCCAAACCTCTACAGAAAAAGGAAAGCTGCAATTATTTTTCAAATTATGCATTTAACCAGTCCTTGGAGAATGACATGGAGTTTTGTTCACCTTGAGGCAGTAACTTACTTAAAGCACTCAATTGCTGAAATGCATCTGTATTCTTTATGTATTGTAGTAGCTGAAGTCCAACTCTAAAGACTTTTTTTTTAGATTTGAGTTTAAAATAGAGATTTTAGATATGTAATTCTGATGTGACTAATTTTTCCTAATAGAGAGAGACACAGGAGTATTATGCTGCAAGGTTTGATTATTTTCATTCATCCCTTTTCACAGACTTTTAACTGAACAGGTATCAAGAGAAAGGAGAGGGAGAGAGATTTTAAAGTTCTGGGTCATGTTATGTCTCTGCTCTGAATATTAAAGAAAGGTCATTGTTCATAGCAACAGCAGCTTTCTCATTTGGCCTACTTTAATTCTTTCACACTGTGCAGAAGTTAATTCAGATTTTTCAATTAAGAATATAGCAAGCAACTAAATTATATGTAGACATTTGAAAAAGTGTTTTTACTCTTGAACATATAAGTGACACAGACCTTGTGGGTTGACATCTATTTTGAACTAGACTTTAAAACAATACCTTAAATAAGCTGTCAGCTAACAGTTAATATTTTGTCTGTTTTCACAAAAACATAACAAATTACAGTACAAAAAAGAAAACATTCAAGCCATATACAAGAAACTTAATACACTGTGAGTGACTGTGACATGGACCCAGACTGGCAGGGAATCTGGATCATTTATTCAAATAAACAAGCTGGTTTTTCAAGGCACAGTATTTCTTTATATGGTAACTCTCAGTACATGACCTATCCCGTGTTGCCACATCAGCAACACACGTTCTAAATGCCCTTCTGTAGGATGATTACACACTGTTGTCCCATCTGGAAGCTTCCAGCAGGCTCCTCTCCCACAGGGCTCTGTCACGTGGCACCTTCTCACCACAGGGTCAGGAGCAGACAAGCCGGGTGTGCCGCTGTGTGCTTCTTTGTGCGGCCATGGCATTCTGCAGGTGCGTCCCACAGCCTGCAACTCAATTTTATCCTATCTCTTCCCACAATGCACACCACAAATGCACTTGAAGTAAAATGTCATACCCAGAGCTAAAACAAACATTCCGTTTTCAGGTTTTTTGATGGCTTGGTTATTGATTCCTGAGCTTTCACGTGTGTGTGCAGACAAACTTATATAAACATAAAGGAAATAATTTGCTTTACGGTGGCTTGACCTTCTGGCACACCAACATCCATAAATGGAACTCTCAAATGAAAAAAAAATGAACGGGTTTAAAGGTTGTAAATCGTGTTATCTTTTTTAATTTATTTAAAGAAACCCTTCCAAACAAGAAACTAATCCAAGCTACTTAGGTGAAAACTGATATTCTATTGACCCACTTAAATACAGAGTCACAGAATAACAAGGAAGTAATTTGAAATTGTAAAAATGTAGTATGTGGTAGATTTTGGCACTTTTAGAAAATCAGCTAATGCTTTTAGCTCGAAGTATTGTACATTTGCCTAGTGGTGACAAGCTAATTAAGATGAAATGATATAATTTGCTTCTAGGGATTATGTAATGAAAATAATCAAATTGTTCTTGAAAAAAATGCTGGTAGATACAATGAAGAAACACCTCATGTAATATTATTGGTACAATTTTTTATTTTAGAGTCTGATTGGTTTAACAATGTTTCAAGACATGTCACTGACTTTAGGCAGAAAAATCTATTTTAAGGCCAAAAATCCATGGATTCTTTTTAGTTTAAGATGCATTAATTTTAAGTCAGAAAGATAGAGCAGCTGTAAAACTGGAATAAGCTTTTCTATAAAAATAAAAATTACCTTTTTTTAAAAAATATTCATGGCCTAGATAACTGTTAAAAATATTCTAGATATAATTGTATGTTGCACTATAAAAAAAAATGGTAGTACAGTTTGCCCAAATATATAATTCTAATGGATTCCAAATGTAGATTTATGAATGTCTCAGAAGTTATTGCAACCTTCTCTGTGCTGTCTAGTCAGAAACAATATTTATTTTGGTCCTAAAGGGACACAGTTTTATACCAAAAAATGCTGCTAGACATTATTATTCTTACTAATGTAATTTGGAACCTCTGATATAAATCATCTCAGTTTGCCTGGTGTATAAATGCAAAACACTTAATTCCTCTGAGTCTTAAATGATAATACATACCTCCTGCTTGGAGATTAGCAGATCATATTCAGAAAAAAAAAAGAAAAGAGAAAAAAAAAGAGATCTTTCATTTTCCATTCAGAATGCTTTTTTTCTCTTGTTTTGTAAATTTATAAAAAGTTTTAGAGAAACTTCTTTTATCACTAGCATAGCTGGAAGCACGTGAGGAAATTCACCCTCCTATGGTGGGTTACTCAAAATTTGAGACAAACACTGCCAAGAAACTTAATCCCCCTGGAATGGTTCACGATGTTGTTCTCTTGTATCCTCTTCTTCCATAATCCTGAGAGCTCCCCTCCCCTCTTTATTTTCACTCTCTGAGATCTTTTGTAGTAGCCCCAGCTGGATTGGCACACAGGCACAGTGTTGGATGAAGGTGCCTTACCCACTTACTACACTGATTCACCAAAGCAGAAAGATGGCACTTGAATATCATCAGCAGATGAACAAGACAGAAACCTGGTCTGTTCTGAGTAGATCAGTCATCCTGTAACTAATTGCCAAATCCAGTGACTCCCAAGTAAATAGGAAATATGGAGAGAATAATTTCATAAGTATCCTATGAAGATAAATCCCATCCATTAACTACTGCAATTATACAACAATAGGGTCAGTGAAATTTTGCTTCTAGTCAGAACATTTAAAAATAAGTTTGCCTTTAAAACATAGCCCAAGTCGTTTTCCAGCTTAAGTCCTTGTGAATACAATTATAGAGTCATAGAATTATACATTAAATAAATTGATCTGCATATAAAATACTCTGTATTACAGCATCCAACAGCACTGCAAAAGCCACAGCACATATTTTCTATAGAAAAAAAGGTGTTTCTTTTTCTTTATTTTTTTTCAGTCTGTTAAATGTATTCTGGCTGTTTTTCTTACAGAAATAATTAATAGTTCAATGAACAAGCCAAGTGGGGGTTTATAATAAAAACCTAAGGAGTTTAGAGAAAACTCATCCTTGTAGAAAATGCAAAAGAGGCAGAGGACTGTCAAGCCCAGGAGCCTTCTTAGAGCTTTAAGGTATTTAATAGCAGCTCTTGTTTCCTTAGTGGGTACTGGGAGATCTAACTCTTTGCTTTTCTCATGATCTAGTGCCAATTTGTGGAATGCCTCTGGGTGAATTCTGTTTCAGATGATTATAAAATGAAAGCCTCTATTTAAACATTATTTTCTCTTTTTTCTAAGAAACCTTCATTCACTTTTTCCCTTCAGAATTCATTATGGTCATGTCATTATCATTTTTCTTGGCATTTGAATAGTTTCTAACAAATAGGTATGTAAATATATACCTTTTCAATAATCTGTAACATTCAAAGAACAATAAACTAATTGTCCTTATTTATACTCACCATTTTAATCCCTATTTCAGGCAGAACAGTTCATTTATTTCATGTTGATACCTGAATTCTTTTTGCAGCTCAGCAGATCCAAGTCAACGATTGAGATCAAACAGCCTAACTTTTGCTGATATGAAAAAGGACACTGACATGGTGAGCTGACCTGTATTTTGAATGGATGGAAAGAAATTTGTTTTCTGATGCAAAAGTCAGGAAACCACTTGCAGTCAAGACACAGTCAAACCAGCTGTTATGACGGCTGCATATAAACAAAAATATATTGTGCATGGCATAGCAGAGATTGTTTGAATCATGTCTGATCTCCTCTCTGATATTGCAAGGGCTTATTCTGTCTTTGTGATTTACCAGAAGATCATAACTAGGATAACCTGTGTGAGAGGTGTTTTGCCACTCCAGGCTGTTTGTTTTGAGATTGCAAAATGGGTCAGAGAGGAAGTTCAGTTTGTAAATGACATGCACACCAGAGTAAAACCTTCTACTACACAAAGTTTAAACTAGTGACAGCACAACCAGACTAGAAGTAATATTTACTTTAAATCTTGTGAATGATCACATCAATATTTAAGGAGAGGCTTTTTTTTTTTTTTTTNCATGAAATCAGACTGTCTTCCTTCCCTTATTCTATCAGAAAACTTCATTATTATACTTTTCCTGTTTCTGTACAGATTTAGATGCAATAAGAGAAGCATGTTAGTAACATTAATTTACAGGGTATTTACCATTTCAGGGATTATCATCATGCTTAAAGAAATGTAAACTGCTCTGCAAATTTGACTTTGAGAGTCTCACCTATCTCATGGTCTGGAGCCTGAAAAAAAGGGTAAGATTTCTCAACAAAGTGCTTTACAGATGTACCAAAGTAGCACTTGACTGAATGCAACTTCCTGGCAAATTCTTCTTTATGTCTATTTAAAGAGTCAGAAAGACATCAAGGAAATGCACAGAGTTAAGCACAGACATATACAGAAATCTGGAGGAGTAAAGGTATGAAATAGTTGTTTCAATTACTGTCACTGTGGTTGGGCTGGGTACAGACCATGAATACACAGGGAGTTTACAATCCACATGGATTGTGGATCCATGTTTACACATGGATCCTACAATCATAGAATGGTTTTAGTTGTAAGGCAGTTTTAAGCATCATCTACTCAACCACCCCTTCCACTCAAAGCCCCATCCAACCTAGACCTGACACCTCCAGATAAAGGGTAACCACAATGGCTCTGGGCATTATGTTCCAATGTCTCACCACTCTTATCATGAAATGTTTCTTCCTTCCTTAATCTAAATCTATTCTCTTCCAGCTTAAAAACAGTGTCCCTTGCCCTGACACCAGTCCCACTCTGTCATTGATGAAGTTATTAAGTAACATTGGTTCCAGTATGCTCCCATGAGGGCCACCATTCATTACTGAAGTTTGGAGAGTGAAAGCAGTATTCCTCAGCATGAGCCCAGGCATGAGCACACTGCTCCCGTTCCTGACAGAGTAACACACAGGAGAGAACACTCCCTGCTGCCATCACTTCCCATGGAAAACTTCTGGCAGGTTTATGGAACATGATGTCCCTTTAGAGTAGTTATTTCACATTAGTTAACTACTGTTGGAGGAACACCAGATTAAATTGGGACATACCACAGCTCTAAAGTACATACTTACTTGAACATGTTTTCATAATTTTCAGGGACTACCATACTGCTTAAAGCAGCTTTAACTGCTTTGCCCAGTCTAACTGCAGAAGTTAGATTTGGATCGGGGAAGGGAGGAATTGGGCGACTTTTCACTGATGATATACTCAAAGTGACCTAGAAGGCAAACACAACAACAGAGAACTATTCTGTAACATTAACTTAAACTGTTAGCATGGAAGATTTTTGGCCATGCTTTGTAGTGATTCTTATGCCTCCTATGTAGATACTACAAATAGGTAGAGAAAAAGGGGTTGATGCCAATCAAAATAAATAGAATAAAAAGAAGAAGAATTTGAAACTGGAGAAGTAAGATGAGGAAGAGAGGGACTCCAGGAAAACAAAACAAAACAAAACAAAACAAAACAAAACAAAACAAAACAAAACAACAAAAAAAAAAACACCCAAACAACAACAACAACCCACACAAAACCAAACCAAACCAAAAAAACACACAAAAACAACACAAAACAAAAAAAACACATACACACACACACACACAAAAACAAAAAAAAAACAACAAAAAAACCACAATAACTGGCAGAATTAAAAGGAAAAATAGATTTCTGTGATCAGTTCAGTATGTAGAACCTAAATACTTATTATAAGTGCTGTGAGAAAATAACTTTTTTTTCTGGATACTTTTGTACTCATTTTGTTTAAGTCTAGATTTTGACAGAAGAAAAACAAGGAATAAAGTATGTATTTTTAACATTTTAACAGTGAAGAAAACAGGATTACTGATACATGTTTAAAGGACTTAAAATTCTATTTTGGATTTAGATTGAAGACACTCACAGAAATAAATTAAATAGTTAAAATACGATGTACAGTTTCAGCTTTGGATAGCTGCTTTTTCTATAAAATACAACTCTGAAATTCTTGATAACTGCTCTGTCAGAGCAAGGGAAACTGAACATTAAAATGCTATAAAATAATTTTTATCCCTAAAAACACACATGTGAATCATGTTCTCTCATCCAAGGTATTTAATTTTCTGTGCTTTAGCAATTCAAAGGAAAAAAAAAAAATAAAAGCAGGGTGACAATGTGCTTTCTTCACCTTTGGCAATAGAGTGACTGTTATAAGCCTGCAAATGTTCACAACTCAAGTGAAACTGTGCTCAGAAGCCCATAAGAATAATTGAAATTTTCGGAAACTTTTCTCTAGAAAATATCGAAGGGACCTCACTATTACCAATTTATCAAAGAAAATTTTGATTGGACTTGGAGTATTTCTATAATACAATGCTTCTCAAATCTAGCAGGCAGAATGATATTAGGAAAAATGAAAGCTAAAATTAGAACTAATCATGCTACAGATAAAGATACATTTTTAGGAACAAGAATCCTTACAACATCTTGTCAAATTGGTGTTAGATCTTTCATCAGTGAACACTCTAACATCAAGATTACTTGAGCTTTATTTTGTCCTAAATACTCATGCTCCAGCTTGCTTGCAGATATTTTATGACACAAAGTATTATAAATCAGTTTACAGTGATGGGATTTGTATCTACTTCCATTCCCAAGTCAGCCAGAAGTTAACAGCAAGTAGATAGATAGGCATCTGTTTCAACAACAAATGTTGGCAGATTATGGAAGTAGTTCACCAAGTAACAAATAATAAGATAAAAAAGAGCTGAACAGAATTTTAATGCATAGAGTAAGATACAAATATCTGTAGAAATTTTCTCTGCTAGTACCCATGGATTCCCATACCTTCTGCCATCTATGACCAAATTATTTTGCAAATGTTGAGAAAAAGCAACCAGCAAGTCCTTTAATAGTCATTGTTTATTAAAAAAGAGATAGCAAAAAAACTAATGAAAAGTGTTTTTTCTCTAATTTGCCAACTTCAGCACCTTGCTGTTTTTGCAATAGCAGCATCATTACAATTTAGGGATAATTTATAAAATATAATGATAAAATTTTTGTTCCTGAGCACTCTTTAAAGTTGTTTTGATTGAACTTTAAAAACCCACAACTTTTGTCTGCTTTTAAGTTACAAAATAGAAATGCAACATCTCATTCAGGTGAAACACTGATACAGATGTATTTCAAAGGATTTTCAAGGGAATGAACTAATATGATTCTGGTAAAAAGCAAGACTGTGAAAAAGTGGCAAAATACCCATATGGAATGAAAATTGAATCCTCTACATGAATTTTCATTACAAGAATTTTTAACAAATGGTTCAGCTTTAAGCCAAATAATGTGAATTGTTTTTCCTTAGTATCCTGAGATCATGATTTTTAACTCACTCTCTGAGATCTGGAGACCAAACATTGGTCAGTTGCCCGAATTGTTGTGAAAATGTTATCTCTCAAATGAAATGTTAATGATTCAAAATGTCTTCTTTCATATTAGACTTGTTTTACCACTGTTATGAATGTGTAATCCTGTGAGCGGACACAAAGAGATCTTACTGCTTAAAACCAAACATGTTTTGTGATTGAAGGAGAAAAGAATTTGAGAAGAACATTTCTGTCTGAAAATGATCATTAAGTATTAGCTTTTCACTGTGGGAAAAAAAAATTAAAAAGCCTTTCTCTTGGCCAATAACATTTTGCTTGGATATGATTAACATTTCTCAATCCATAATAATTCTCAATGTTAAATTACTAAATCCAGAAATTATGAGCTCTTCCCAGTATCACCATACTGTATTTTGAAACACACAGAATTTTGAACAATGTTGGTAAAAACAATAGCAGTACTTAATGATTTCAAAAATAATGCAGTTTTTATGTTGATTATGTATTCTGGTTGTTACAGCACTCTGAGAGCAGGAAGAAGTGCATCTGTCATCCATCAGGCAGAATAACTGAAACCCAGTCTTCCACAATTCGCCTGTCCACCTAATCATTCAATGGATTAATTACCATGTGCTTTCTTTATCTTCTCTTTTAGGGTTTCTTTCCTTAAGATTGTCTTTTGGATTCTACCCTTAACTTCTCTGTTCTTACTGGGTAGTATCTGAATTGATCAGCCAGCTGTGTAACGAGCAACTCTTCCTACCCATTTGATGGTGAACATAGATGCCAAACAGTGTTCTGGCCTCCTTTCTTCATACCTGGTTAATGCACACAAGCTGGTGGTACAATTTTCAGCCAACCCCAATCTCCAGTCCTTTTTTTTTTTTTTTTTTTTTAACTGACTTTTCCTTGCTTATTTTTCTACAAATCCGAGCTAGTACAACAGCATGAATTTGTGAGACTAAGTGTATCTAAGAGTTTTCAATACTGAGTATTTTTTAATATTTACTTTTAATACCTTATGATGCTGGGTACAGAGAACAATACAGACCAGAATGAGCAGAAAAACAAGCAGGTTAGTTATGCTTTTACCTGAAGTCATAGTCATAGCTAAGGGACAAAATAGATAAATTACATTGTTATCCTCCAAATAAATGGGTGGAAAATTTTCAGATGTTATATTCAGTATTTTTCTATAAAATAAATTTTAAAAAAAGATAAAAAATATATTAACAACCAAATATCTAATTAAAATATGCTTAGACAAAAATAGGGCAGAAGAGAACGTTTATGTTCATAGGTAAACTTAAAAGTAGCAAAAATTTTCTGGAGATTGCATGCAAAAACCAGAAACATTTCTTGAAATATTAATTATTGCTCACAGTTTAAATTAGAACAATTTATTAATTTACATATATTTACATGGTGAACAAGCTTCTTTGAATTATATTGATTTTTTTAGATTTAATTATAACTTTTTGTAGAAGAGTAATAGGGAAATTAATTTTAAAGTTGTTCAAGAAAATCATATTGATATTCATATTTAACATGTACTGAACAATGTGCTTGTTTGGTGCAGAAATTATTTCTTCTTTTTGTTTTAATTTTTAATTTTGTCTTATGCTTCGAAAGTCCCCTATACCTTCAGCAAGTCACGCTCCCTTTCCTTATCATTGGTGCCTTGAAATAATTAAATGTTGTGGTCATGAATTTCTCATTGTGGTCATGTCTTCTCATTTCATGTCTGTATCATGAAAATTTATCTTTTTTCAGCCATTTCCAGAATGCTTGAGTCATTTTGACTTAGTGTCATTCTTTTACATTTTTTTTTTTTAATTTCCTTCCTAGATTTTTTTTTTTTTTTTTTAATCGAGACCTATAAAACTCATGCTCTTTCACAAATCTATAGTTTGGTTTGTCCATCCTGAAAGTAAAAATTTAAATAGAAAAGCACAGAGTACATTTCAGCAGCACTGCTACCAAAAAAAACAGATATAAGTGCTTGACAAATGGTAGCAAGTGGAGTAGCATTTCTTGATTACAGTTGGTCTCAACAATATCCCATTACTTCTATTGTGAACTGTAAAGGGTTTTTCTGACAAGGCATTGTGAGTGCTATAATAAAACAAAATTGCACAAGCAGTTTTCTGTGATACAATTGTGTACCATTCCTGTCTAAGGCAAGAAGGAGTTTTCTGCATCAGTTTCATTTATTAGCAGAGACTACAGATCAATTCAGCTAACAGAATACCCCTGTTTCCTGTTGCAGCAAAATTATATCAGGGAGCAAGAGGAGTATCTGTGGGGCTTCCTTAAATGAAATGCTTTATGCTGGTTTCATGTTTTTTTAATTAAATGCTTTGCCAGCCTTTAAGAAAGTATACCCCTTATTTTATATCTGAACACACAATGTCCTAAAGCAGAAAACAAACTAAAAGAAGTTAGAAATTATGACCTCATTAGGCTGAAATAGTGCCTTGTTGGGAAAGAAATGTTCTAAAAAGAACTTCTAAAAAGGTGTGAGTGGGAACTGAAAGAGAAGGTTAAAAAAAGGTCAAGAAAAGAAAAGAAAGTTATGTTTAAAATAAAAGCTGTTTCACAGACACATAACCTAGGATTCAGTGTCTCTTTAAAGTCCTCCCCATCTTCTGTGATAGCACTTGAGACCATCCTGTGCTGGACTTTGGCACATGGACTGCAGCTGCCCAGCATCCTGCACAAAGGCACCAAATGCAGCAGCAGCCATGGGGCTGCCCTGACAAGCATTGCCAAGGTCACTCCTAAGAGGAAAAGGATTGATAGAAAGTTAAGAGATCATTTGAAAAACTTGGCTAGATCAAACTCTAGAAGCAAAATTGTAGCATCAGCATAAAACTGCATGATGACAAAAAAGGATTTCCCATTTTGCACAATATTGTCACATCTATAATCAAGGAACTGTTCTGAGTTCAAATCCTTTCAGCGTTTGCTGGTGCACTGCTTTGCCTTGACTCTGGACCTGGGCCAGCTTTAAGGGACTGTGCAGATTTCATTATTTTCTGACCTTTCAGGGGAGAGGGACATGATGAGATTTTTGCCCATGGGAAACATGGGAAGACTGTGTCTATTTTCCTATATGTCCTTTTTCTCCCTGGTTGATTCAGGGTACATGGATAAAAGTAGATTGGTGGAGTCACTGGTGTTTGGGGCAGGTGGGTGGGGTTTTTTGGGTTTGTTTTGTGGGTGTTTTTTTTTTTGTGTTTGTTTGTTTGTTTGGGGTTTTTTTTTTGTTTGGTTGGGGTTTTTTTTGTTTTTGGTTTTTTTTTTTTTTTTTTGTTTCTGTGTTTTTTGGGGTTTTTTTGTTGTTTATTTGCTGTAATTGTCAAAATCAAATCAGGCAATATGTAGGTGTTATTTCCAACGCTTTATAAATAATAATAAAAAAAATGAATTAGTTAATTTATTATTATTATTATGCATGCTTATAATGATAAGTACAATCTGATAACTTACTTGCTTCAATGGGTAAGAGCTATACAAAGTAATTATTCTTAGAGAGTCACCAACAAAATGTATTTTCTCGAAGTCTAAAGCCATCTGCACCATAAGTAAAAAGTACTACTCTAATTCCTTATGCTGAATTTGATATTCAGATGACATGCAATATTAATCATCCATTTGTTTAATACAAATATATTTTGTTACAAAAAAAACCTAAAATTCAGAAACACTCGTAATTACCATGTATGTGAAAGGTTCTTATTCTTCTCCATAGCTATGAGACCTAATGGCAAATTAGCCAAATGTAGTCCAAGAAAATGTGATGTATGGTAAAAATACTTTGTAAGATCCTTGCCTGGAATAAAATATTAAATATTTTCTCAGTTCAGTGGAGAATTTTCAAATATCAAAACTTCGAAATACAAGAAACCTTCATTGAAATATTGGGGAGAACTATTCAACTAAGAACTAAGTTGCCTTTTTTTAAAGGCATGATGAGTATTTATATTTATTTAATTAATATTTAGGCCTGTTACAGGACACTGTTTGGGATTTTTTTGTTTGTTTGTTTTATTTTTTTTTAAAAAAAAACAAGAGAACTAGAAGAACATTTTACTTAACAAAACAAAACTGGACCAAAATGAACAAACACAAATGAAAACAGAATAAAAACCCAAAAAAAGTAAAAGTCACATGTAATTGCTTTTTAAGAACTGAAGCTTAAAACCTCCATAAATAAGTTATCACTCACCTTGCTATTTAATCACAATGTGACAGTACTTACAAAATCCTTAGTGGAGTATATATTTTTTAATTCTATAGACACTTTTCCTCTATGCTACAAAATACATCTCTCTATTTATATGCATTCCATCTAATTGCTGTAAGATCAATGCAGTTCCCATACTGCTCTTCACCCCACTGAAAGCCACCTAAAAGGGCTGACCGATGACCTGGAGATCCATGACCATCTGTATTTTCCAGTGCATTTCTTCACTCTTTGCTCTCTTTTCAAGGACCTTGTTCAAAGTAATGGAGACATCAGACATCTTCTACGCTTTAATTTCTTAAAACTTTAATGCCATGAAGACACTGTCTAGAAAATGCATTGAGTAAAGAGACATCTTAATATGTCCCATATTTTTGTCCATCTAAGCTGTGAAAGCAATTAAGTAAACTTGTAATGAAGGCTAGACCCTTGATCCCAGCACCTTCACCATCCGTACCTTACCTGGTATCTTTCTTGGATGTAATGTGTGTATATTTACAGCTCTGTTCGCCCTGGAGCAGAGATGGCTGGGGGCAACCTCATCAAAGCCCATTACTTTAAAGGTGAATACAGAAAAGTCAGAGGCTCTTTGTTCACAAGGAGTCACATGGAGAAAGCAAGGGAAACAGGTAAGAGTTGCACAAGGAGAAATTTTATCTTGACAGAAGAAACATATTTTTACAGTTGTTCACTGGAACAACATGCCCATAAATGTGATAAGGTTGCCCTCACTGGATGTTTTCAAGGAGCAATTGGACAGGGTGCTAGATAATTTTGTATAGAATCCCTGTCCCACAATAGGTTGGACCAGGAAGTCTTTCAAGGTCCTGAACTACTTCATGATTCTGTAATTCTAAATATGCTTTTTGGATTAATTATTTTCATTCTCTGATACAGAAACAAGACAACAACAGTTAATTTTTAAACTATTTAAAACTAACAAACCTAGAAATTTGTCATAATACAGTTTGAGGAAAAGATTATCATTGATTGAACAGACAATGGCATTTCTGAATTACTCTTCTGAATAGTCATACCCTTAAATTCATTTCACTGTCAAGCAGAGGCATGTTCTTGTTTCTTTCCTTGGGCAAAATTCTGCTGGATATTCAGTATCCTTGGACAGTACCTAGAATTTTCAATTCTTACCAAGGAGGCTGAGTGTGCTCTTCATTCCTTCTTAGTTTTCACTCTCTCTTTCCTCAAAATACTTATTTTTATGGAATCAGATTAAGGCACATCAGTCAGTTGCACAAGTCATACAACCTGAAAATTTTATTCAGTAGCAGAGTTAATCATTCACAAGAGCATCGTTTGTTTTGGTTTGGTTTGTTGTTTTCTTTTTTTTTTT